>JAHXMU010023760.1:1810-13081 GCA_019455685.1 Philornis downsi | reverse complement strand
TCTTGCCATAAACAGTTTCTTCTTTTTCTTAGGTGGCGACTGGAATAGATATCTTTATCTATTATACGCCGCCCATAGAAAATAATTCCACACGCTTCGATCTTCTGCGCTTCTCCTCCAATTTGTCACACCAAGCTTCGACAGTATTTCAAAAGCTTGGTCCTTCCAACGGAGTTTCGGTCGCCCTCTTCTACGCCGTCCATTGAGTCCGTTGTCGAAAACTTTCCATGCCGGAGCATTTGGGTCCATCCGCACAACATTAATGTATATTAATGCGTTTGACCACGTCGATGTCAGCATATAGCTCATACAGCTCATTGTTCATGCGACGCTGATACTTTTTGTTAATGATTATGGGTCCATATATTTTCCGGAGTATTACCTCTGCCAGTACTGATTCATCCGTTTGCGTCATAACCCAGAATTCTGCGCCATACAACAAGACAAGTAGAACCAACGTTTGGTACGGTCGGATTTTTGTTTGTCGAGCGAGGGTTTTATCATTGAATCGCTTGCTTAGCACATAGTAACATCTGTTATCAAGCAATATTCTTCTCTTTGAAACCGAGATAGATGAATTCTTCCACCACTTCAAAATTATTGTAGTCAACGCTCACACAACGTACCAAACGTTTAGACTCTTTGTTCGTTGAAACCAATAACTTTGTTTTGTCCTCGTTTACCACCAGACCCATTTTCGCTGCTTCCTTCTCGATGCTTGAGAAAGCTGCAGCAACATCTGGCAGTTTTCGGCAAATAATGTCTATGTTATCTGCATATGCGAGTAACATATGGGTTTTATTAAAGATGTTACCAGTCGCGTTAACTGCAGCTTTCCTCAAAATCATCTCTAATAGTATATTGAAGAGGTCGCACGATAGACTGTTGCACTGCCTAAATTCTCGTTTGGTGTAAAAAGGCTCGTCTAGATCTTTGCCGGTCTTTACTGAAGACTTCGTGTCAGTCAGCGTCATTCTACACAGACGTGTAAGCTTCGTAGGAATTCCAAACTCGGACATATTCTCATACACTTTTTGCCTTATCGGACTATCGGAGGCAGCTTTATAATCGACACAAAGATGGTACGTGTCGATCTGTTTTTCTTGGGTCTTCTCCAGAATTCGTCGTAGTGTGAATATCTCGTCAGTTGTTGATTTACCAGGTCTAAAGCCACACTGATAAGGTCCAATCAGGTCAGTTAGAAACGGCTTTAGTATTTTACATATCACACTCGACAGGGCCTTATAGGCAATGGGTAACGGACTGATACTGATATAAACACTTGAATCGTTTTTTTTAACACAGGACACAGTACACTCAAATTCCAATCATCGGTTATGTTTTCCTCGAACCAAACCGTATTTAGGAGCTGGTGCAGGCTGTTTATCAGCTCATCGCCACCGCAGCTTTGTTGTTCTTAAGCCGCAATACTGCTGTTCTGATCTCTGCTTGGCTCGGAGCTGCGTAATTTATGCCATCTTCGATAATTGGGTTAATTTCCTCACTCGTGCTGCCATCTGGAACTAAGAGCTTATAAAAATGTTCTCTCCATAGTCGCAGCACATTCTGCGTATCTATGACCAGATTTTCCTCGTTATCCTTACAGGAGGGGAGCGCTGTTTCATACCCTATACTTCTTATCTTTTGGTAGAATTTTCGGGCTTCACCTCTATCCCTGTACCTTTCTATTTCCTCACTGGTGCGCCTGTATGCAGCATCTTTCTCGTCAGACACCATGCGACATTCTTTGTCGGACCAGGGCCTGTCTGAGCATTGCCACTGTGCGTCAGGAACATCAGGATTAGCGGCGTTTAGTTGTAGTAGTTGTGAGAGTTTGGTGGAGTAGGCTGTGGCTATCTCAGGGGTATGCAGCCTAGCGACGTCGAGTTTCCTTTGTGCCTGGTTACGAACATTTTTCGTTCTGCTTAATTTCGTGCGTACCTTAGCTGCAGCCAGGTGGAGATCCGAATTAATATTGGCACCACGAATCACACACACGTCCATGACACTAGAAGCATGCCTTCCGCCTATTACCATATGATCAATCTGATTCCTCTGTTATGATCAGGGGATAGCCACGTTGCCTTGTAGATGTAGATGTATGAGGGTTCCACTTGCTACCATATTACGTCCCACAGCGAACGAAATCAGTCTGAAACCGTTTCCGAAGGCATTTAAATCTCCCAGAACAATTTTAATATCGTGGCCAGGTCAGTGGTCATACGCTTCGTACGTCATGAAAAAATATTTCGCTTTGATGCGGATAGTGGCTATACGATCACTTATAAGATTAACTCGCGGACGAGGTGTCTCAGACTCTTTCCCACAACAAACCCTTATCCGAATTCATGCTTTTCTGCTTGGTAGCTATAGTAGATATCACAGTTTTTACGCCGAGTACATCCTTGTTCTGTCCATCGCATCTCCTGGATGGCGGTAATGTCAGCCTTATATTCATCCAGGAGATCCGCTAGTCGGATAAAGGCACCTTCTCTGTAAGGAGTGAGGACATTCCAGGTGCATGTCCTTAAATCTTGGTCCTTGTAACGTTTGCGGAGGTCGGCAACATTTAGGGGAGTACGTTTTCTTATTTTCTTCGGTATTTTCATGATAATTTAAATTTTAAGATGAGCGGCGTACCAGGCCACTGCATCCTATCCTAGTGTTGGGGCTGTCAACGACCACTGGGCTGGTGAGTTGAGTTTCAGTAACAGGAGTTACCTACTGGCCTAAGACGCATCGGTGTTAGTATGCCATTTAGGTTCCTCGACTAGTCGCCTTCTCACTTTAGCTACCATCAAACGGATATCTGATGGCATTACCAGGGAATACTTGCCCGAAGGTTGGAAGTTGTGAGCTGCTTGTGTAATTCTGCAGGGGGATCTGGTTATTCCCGAGTGAACAACAATCAGAGGGGCCAACTTTGAACATTCTCTATTCCCCTATAAACAGGTATAGAAGGGAATATCGCTGGAAAAAGAGTACCGAGCTAAAAGGAGATTATGCCGAAAAAATAAAGAAAAATGTTCCCAACCTTTTTGTGTCTTCTTTGCTAGGTCGGCTAGATTTGAACATGACCTCGTACATATAGATTAAATTATTTTAATTGATATTTCTTTTTTAACACGTTTCCAACTAGTCTGTCAATGTTCTCACTTACTTAATTCTTACTGACACATTTTAGTGTGTCACCTGCTCGTATAACTATTTACCATTATCGATTAGTTTCTTTGTTCTCTCTCTGTGGTGGGAATAAGTAGAGAAGGGGGTGCAGGGAATGTTGAATGAAAATGAAAGTAATAATTGATAAGAACCAAAAAAAGGGAGAGAAGACTACACATAATTACAGGTACAGGGCGATATTAATAAAATATATTATACATAGATACATCGGCTAACACAACTGAATGGCGGTTGTTAAATTGGTTATGAATAGAAACGTCGAATGTTATGATGTTCTGTGTTTGTTTCTATTTCAGTAAAGTTTATTGATTAGAAAAAAAATTATGGCTAGAACAAAAAAAGAAAAAAACATTACTCTAAAACTATGACTTATTCTACAGCTAATCAGACATTCATTTGTCCAATCATGTCCGAATTGCATGATATTTGACTGTAGATTTCACAGCCATTTTTAATTTTTTTCTTGAACTTTTGTGCTTTTGCTCGTATGGATGTGTAGTTAAAAATTGCCAAACGACTTTCATAATTAGGGAAAGCACATTGTCCTTTTTTGTTTTTGTTTCATAGAACAGATTTGTTTTTGGAGAAGAATATGCGAAATTCACAGAAAACCAATTGTGTTAATTATTATTTCGGATAAAAGAGCTGGACAGCAGCTCTAAGTGTTACCTAATCATAGAAAAGGGTTGTCAAAGGAGTGAAGTTCTCTTCCCCACATGTACATGAGTGAGGTGGGTGTAATGGAAATTCAAATCTTTGGTTGCAATTTTACATATTTAAAAGAATTGCTTGTTGTTCCACCCTTAGGAAGTGGTGATAAGTTAAGTTACATAATCATGTGAAAAGGTGCCAAGTACCGGGTTATCCATTTTTCGGTTTCAAAAGCAAAGTTAAATAAAACACAGATAAAGCTAAGATTTCGATGAAACTTTTATCTTATTGCAATGTTTGGACCTTACCATTATATATGAAATATAATGTCATTAAAATGACCGCCTCCAGATTGGTTGTAGCAGTGAATCCTTTTGAGGTAATTTTCGACCACTTTTTCGCACATTTCGGGAAGGAATCTCGGCGGTAACTTGGGGAATTTGGTTTCAAATTGCTTTAACGTTGGGGAAACAAATCAGCGTAAACACAATATTTGACGTAGCCCTACAAAAATTGACGTCACCAAAACGTGAAATCGAGCTTCCTGGAAATTTCTTATGCAATAAAGCAAAAACCGGTCTTGTTGTGTGGCTCGTGTCCTGGTCTTGTTGAAACCACATATCGTCCACCTCACAATCTTCCATTGCGGGTCACAAAAAGATTATTCACACGGCCATAGCGCTCTGAATTGAAATGGGTATTTTCCGACGCACTTTCACTAACAGCAGTGCGTACATTGTTATGATCCACAGGCCTGACCACTTCTGTAACGCTTTCAGTCTCCTCAAAATTCTTTATAATCTTGCCAGTTCCTTGCACAGTAAGTCGATTACGACGACCATCATCACACCGTAATGCACGAAAAGTGCCCACGTTTGAATCACCACCTTTATAGAAAGTTTTAACTATTTTTTTGTTTTGAGATCAATTCGTAAATTTAACAATTAAATCAATTCATAAAAAAATAGAATGGTGTAAAAAAAATGTTGTTTTAAAGGATTTTCATTTCAATAACTGACACTGGCCCTTACATGTGGCAGGGGTATTTTCTTTTGTTACTTATCCTTCTTTTTCTGTATACATAATCCATTTTCTGGAAGTAATTGCAGTAAAAGAATCCTTGGGTGTTGTTTTATGATAAAATCTGCCCATAGATTTCGATGCATTTGATACTTTGGACAAAAAACTAGTAGGCAGGCACCGAGCTAGAAAGCTGCATAATACACCTCCTGCAGTCAATTTTCTAACCTAGGGAAAAAATCATTTTTGCACAATACATTTCCTTAGGATAATTCTTGTTGAAAGATTTACATAACGCTTGTTTTTTCAAGCTGATCAATCCGGCGATTTATTTGAAAATGAATCCGCTTGTGATTGATTAGAAATCGATGAGTATTTGTATTAACTTGATTTCACTGTAAAATGAAAATTATATGAAAAATGTGATTCTTACCGGCATTGAAATGTTTGCGTTTATTTTGAGAGATTTGGCAAAGCGAAAATGAAAACGTATAATAATGCGCTAAATTGTTATTTTATTTTTATACAAACAGAGTGCATAGAATTAATCGTTTTAACATTTAATGCCAAAAATTTTCAAATTTTCACAAGGAATCCCAAAAAAAAGATATATATATATATATAAATGACGAAAACGAAAGCAATAGCAAAAAGAAAAGAATCGACCAAATATTTAGAAATGCACCGAATTTGTTGGGCAATTTCGTCTAAAAATAAAGTGACGTTATATTTTTGTTTCTGGCTCTGTATTTTCGATAAGGACAATATTTATATACTAACTTATACATATATTTGTTTTTATTTATATTTTGACAGAGTATAAAGATATTTGTTTTTGACATTTTTTTGTTGTTGTTAAAAATAAACTCGGAAAAATTTGAACATTTTTTTTTGTTGCAAAAGTTTATGTGAAAGTGTCGAAATTTATATTAGTATTCGATCATCTGTCCAACCTTCTTGGATATCATTATTTATATTATCATGTCATGGTCGTTATTTTTTCACTTTGAAAAGTATTTATAAACAATTTCTCTTCATACTGCGCCTCCCCTAATTAGCAATAACAGGCATATTAAAAATGTATTTCTCGTGAACGAACCTAATGGGGGTCTTTGTTTGTTAGTTGATATTTCTAATTCTGATTCTGAAACCTTGTGTGTTGTGGTTACGATTGATAAGACTTATTTTTATGAAACCTTTTGAACTTGTGATAATTGTGATCGCTTTTTTTATCGCTGCATAGGATAGAAGAGTTGGCAATAAGACTGAAGATATAATTCAAGTACATTGTCTCTTGCTGATAAGTAAACCAAAGGTTTTATAGAGTAAAGACAGAAAAAAAATATAGAATACAAATAAGTCTCTGCCACTTTTTTTTTGAAAAAAAGGTAATTTGTTATTACTTTTGTCCACCTTATTCGTAGTATACAAATACTGCATCAATAGGAAGCTTTATTTTTTGAGGCTATCTAGGAATCGAATCAAATTCCAGTTTCTCATATATCGTGAAGCGCAGCTTAAATATGCTATGTGTCATCGATCAACACAAGTGATAATCGAAAGGCGCAGTTCGGGGAGTCTTAGTTTTATACCTGAGCGTCCGGCTCAGTCACATTAGTTGTGTTCGTCAGGAGCCCCGGTAATGATTTCATTCGGCTTGAGCAAATCATAATACACAAAATCAACTTCATCCCATCAAATACACAATATGAGTTTTTTTCCCATTAATGGCTATAGATATTGAAATATGGCCAAGTGGTCACATGATTTTCTCTTCTTTGCGTTATCGTGAAGTTTCCACTTTTCATATCAATGACTATATGATGCAAAAAAATCTTTTCGTTTATGCCAGGGAAGCAACATTTCACATGGGCACGATCGTCATTCACCATTTTTAGGCTTCAGTTTATATATTGAACAATGTCAAATTGCTTGTTAAGTCAATCCTAGTTGTTTACGAGAAACTAACGATTCCATATCGTCTCACCTACGCACTATTAAATACCCGTTCTCATTTCTATTCCTTTAACTGTTAAGAATATAGCTTTATTCCAACACTCAAGTAGTGAGATACTTCGTGAAATGTACACTTGAACTCTCGTGAAGTGGCTAACACAAGTTCAGTACTTATTTTAATCTCACTCCATTAAGAACAGTGCGAAACTTACACTCTCACCTCAAAAAGAAAGGAAATATATGACCCCATATATATAAGCAGAAAATATAAGCGGAAAGGTAAACCGTTCAATAAAAAGAAGTTTCTATCGAAATTCTAACCCCCGTGTTTTCATTTTCTAACTTCTAATTTTTTGAAACCACTTGTCATAACCCCCCGTATTAACACTAGTGTAATTGCAAGATTTTATCTCGTTCGACACGAATCTGTCTTTAACAACGAATCAAATGCTTCATTTTCGCTCATATTCAGTCTTCTGTTATACTCTTTGTCTTCGACATCTATTTCACCGTTCTTAAATTATGGTAACCACTAAAGACCATTTCTTCCGCTTGAAAGAGTCTCGCCATTTGGTTTTACAATCAATTGATGCGTCCCAGCTACAGATTTCTTTAAAATAAACAAATAAATCAAAAACACTATATTTTCACAAAAAAAAAAAAAAAAGATTTCATGATGAAATAAAATATTTCACGGTTATGGCGTTGGCTGATGTTCAAACCTTACGATGTGATGTTTCACATCTGAAAAATTATTCCCATAAAGAAAATTATCGAAAATTATGTTACATAATCGAAAAATGAAGTTGAGGCAGCTATCTAAGAAACAATGTAATCACAATTTGGCACGAAAATTTTGACAGGATAAAAATATTTTTCAAATAGTGTTGCGTTTGGTAACAAAAATATCTACATGCTATTGTCTCAGAAGGACGCTTGGGCGCTTCTGACTTAAGTGGAGAGAACCTGATGAAAGCTATACTCGTGCAAAGTGATCAAAACCGCACCAGTCAGCCAGTATTCAATTTATCGATTACTATGAAAAAGAAAGAATGGTGACAAGCGAATAATACATGACGCTTTGGGTCTCTTTGCCAACACTTTTCTGTTAGGAATAACTATAAGGCGACTGCCAATTGATTTTAAGCAAGGTCGTATGTGCGTCGGTAATTTTAAGCTAAGTGGTTTTTTGAAAGATGTGGTTATACTAGAAAAAATAAAGAAAAGCTGAAAGCTATCCTTGATAATCAAAAGAATACAAGCATAAATAAAAAAGGCCGTTTTATCATTATTTTGCATAAAAATTTGCCACGAAAGTAATTTTTTCCAAAGGGGTACCTAACTGAGAAATAAAAATAGTTTAAACGCAGTAAAAATAATTGTTTTCATGAGATGTGTGATAATCATCATTAGATTTATGAATCGAGTTCTTAAGATTGTGGTGAAAGTAATTTAAGATGCTGTGTAATACCGTCCGAAAGTACTGGACTGTACTACTCGGAGGGCTTGAAGAATTGTAACTGAAATTCTCCAAGTCAAGAAGCTAATAACATAAATATTACTGTATTAATATTTAAGTTCATTTATTTCAGTTTGTGCTTCTTATCGCTTCGACAGTTTTCAAAAGACGGGAATGACAAAAGTTTTTTCATTCATAGAGAAATATTTAATAGAGAATTATAGTCGGTACTTAAAAATCTAGGCTACTTACTGCAGCTTCTGATTAGATACCATAGAGAAAAAATTGAATATTCGGAAATAGATCAAAATTGTATGGATGGTACCAGAAGGTGGTAATGTGATTTGTTTTCACTTGGTAAGTGCTTAACGTATACCAAATTTGTTCAAATGTAGTCCAATATACGAATTTCAAAATATATGGTATCTGATGTACTAGAGGGGGCTAATTTGTATCAAATTTGATGAAATTTAGTGCAATTTCTTGAAAAATATGAATTTAAGAATATATGGAATAGATTGAATATTTCTGTGGATAATATCAAAAGGGGCGCGGTTAATCGGTCGATTGTTTATTGCAAATTCAGTCAAGTTTATAAACAAATATTATTGACAGAATTTTAAGTTACTGGAGGTTAGGAGGGAGATGTAGGAAAAAAATTTAATTTTAGAAAATCTGTAAAATTGTGTGAGAGGTATCAGAAAGAGTGGCCTGATATAGCCTATTTGCGATCCTACGATCTGGCATGTCTGTATCAAGTTTGAAGAAGTTTCATAAAAATTTATAACATGGTACTTTCGATGTTTAAAAACTATGAAACACATTTGGTCAGAAGATTTTTGTTAGTTTAAATGCTTTATTTTGGGTCCCACATATTTGCGATATCAAATGTCATAAACATTCATTCCTTTGGGTGAAGAGAGAATCATTCTACTGGCTGCATTTCTCTTGGAGGAGGCCACGTTGATAAATTAAGCGGAATTTCACAAAAAAAATTGTGTTTCTTCCTCAATCTCTAGATTTATTGGTAGATATGTAGGGATACAAATTAGTAAAAATTATTATTATATTTTGAAAAGTCTTGTCTACAAATCAGTGTATACTGACAATATGTAAACTTAAAGAATGTTTTCCTTTCCGAGTAGTTACAATATTAGTTTATTTAGATTTAGAATTTTTTGATGGGATAACCGGCAAATTATTATTTCCGCGAAATATTTTCTTTATCCAATATTTCCATATTTCCAGTATCAACTCTGCTCCGTCAGTTTAGTTATCTTATTTAAAGTGTCAATACTGTGACTGTTTTACAATTTTCCTTCTCTTCACTTTACATTTTAATTCAGAGAGGTGTCGTAGCATCCTGTGCAACAGGTTCATAGAAAATTTTCAAAGTTATTACTTGGAAATTCTTTGGCGTTTGGGAATAAGGTCTTAAGTCATATACTATAGTTTTTCGTAATGTAAAATTGAAACTTATTTAATTGTTTGCAAATTATGAAATTTTTTGACTTAGTGCCTAAAGACCAAATGATTACGATTGGATGCAGTTGTGGTAGATTTCAATTATTGATACCAAACGAAAGAGAAAAAAAAATTGAGTTAAACCCAATCAAAAACTCAAAATGCATTTTTTTGACTTAAGACCTTATTCCCAAACGTGAAAGAATTAACGGGCGCTTGTCGGCTCGCTACCTGTTTGTAGGTGATCCTGGCACCAAGATAATTTGCTGAGGGTATTTCCCCGAATTTAGTCAATTACTGAAACGGGACTACAGGTGGTGAGGCTAAAAATTCAAACATTTCTAATTACTTAGAGTGTGTGCATTGTTCCTAATTGAAGAAAAGTGGATTAAAGGCAAAAATCCTTTTTCCAAAATTCTCTGGTGAGGTAACATAAGTGGCAACATGCAACACGATTTATTGACAAGTTTATGGGGTTTGTGAAGTGCGGGTTCTTCACGAAGTAGAGCAAGTGCAAGTCTTCATGAAAGATTAAAGAATGTTGCATCCTGACTTAATAAACTAAAGAACTAATAAGCTACAAGAGATTTGAGTTAAAGGAACCAACATCTAATTCGAAGCTTATATTAATAGCTGAGTGCATATCAATTAACCACTTACCTCTCAGTTTTTCACGAGCATTTTCCAAGGCGGTTTTGCGTGAGATCGCTGTAGATTCTGTAGAAGAATTAAAAATGGTAAACAGATTCATTAGAAAAGAATTTTTGCTGCAGATTTTTGTTGAATGATTCATATAAATTATGTGTTTTAAAGAATTCTCCACATATCTTAGAGAAAACAATAACAAGAAACTGTCCGCCAGAGTCAAAAGTCTAAAAACAAGCATCAATTCCAACGCCCACGCAATGGTTTTGACATTACTTTCATGTTCGCGTGCGGATTTCAAGTTAAAACAAACACAAAATGACAGAAATTTTCCCAAAGGAACAACAATCAAAAGCGAATATCTTAAATTGAAATGAATGCCGCGCAATCACTTTCATTATCACCGAAATTTTCAATAACATCATAGCGTTTTTCAATTTTAAGACGTTCTTTTTTTATCTAATTTCTGTTTCTTTATGGTTTCGAAACAATTTTTCAGTTTCATGCGAAAAGAATTTTGGCATGGAAGGAAAAGTGTTGTGAGAAACGTAAAAACCCACCGAAATTTTGTGCTTATTTGAGTTTGAGAAATGCGCCAAAAAAAAGACAGAACAACTGTCTCGGCAAAGAAAATATTCTTGCTTACTTGGTCATTCGTGCAATGTAAGTTTAAGTTGCTGTAGAAATTGCAAGAAAACTGAAAACTATATTTATCACAATAAGCTATTTGAGGAAGAGCCCAAAACATGCAGAACTTAATAGAATGTCTAACAATGTGAAAGAGTTTAGGAATTTCTGGTTGTCCTCTTTGCAGTGAACAACTTATTTAGAGTAAAAGGATAGGCCAATGACGTCTTAGAAGATCTGGAGCAGGATTACCGTGCTATTGAGAA
>JAHXMU010023758.1:0-16024 GCA_019455685.1 Philornis downsi | reverse complement strand
ATCTAGAATAATAGCCTAACTCAACTTGAACTTTTTGACTTTCTTTCCTTCAATAATTCATAAGAGCCTAAGTGTCTTCTTCGATAATATCTTTTGACAGCGAGAATAAACAACTATTTTTTGCTAACAACTTAGTAAAGAAATTCGTTTCCTTAGAATCTGTAGCAAAGTTTTCCAAAAAACACCTTCTCCTGATTTTCAGTGAAGATTCAAAACTTTAAACTCCTGTACTGAAAATATTGAAAAACAGACTTAGGCTGTTATGGGTTGTGACCACAGAAATATCGGGTTAAGTAGTATTTCCTTATAATGCAGACATACAAGTGGATGATGAATGTTGCCATAAAGATTTTACCCAAAGTTATCGCAAAAGCTTTTCTTTCCAGAACTACGCCGTATGAGATTCCCATTGCAGCGAACATTCTTCAATAAGGTGGCTGCTTTTTGTGGAGTTTCTATATTTCATTGGCTCCTATGCATCGGCATTTGATTTTTTCTTGTGAGATTTTTGCATACACGATGTTTAAAATTCCAACCAACAATTTTGGATGATTAAAATCAATGCATTCGACCGATAATTAAGGCACTTCCGCTGCTACCGCCTAGGGACTAATGAATAACGATGTCGCACATGTGTCATTCAACTTAGAGATACTCTAAACTTGATTGGTTTTAAAATCCAATAAATATTCTTCATTAGAATGTGTTATTTTCCAAATGAATATGGAAAAAATAATGTATCAGTGTCTATCAGTCACAGTGTTATTTATAAGACAAATATGTAATTACTGGTAAAAAATCTGATCCAATTGAAATTTTATCAATTGCAAGTGATGAGGAACAAATATACAGAGTAATCCATTTAGTTGCTTCAAAACCGACGGTCTGGTAAGGCTATCATCTGTTAAATATGAGTAC
The DNA here is from genome assembly GCA_019455685.1 of Philornis downsi. Classification (NCBI taxonomy): domain Eukaryota; kingdom Metazoa; phylum Arthropoda; class Insecta; order Diptera; family Muscidae; genus Philornis; species Philornis downsi. Next base: position 15,106 of record JAHXMU010023758.1, on the reverse strand, counting down.
CTGTCATCTGAAGTGCTATTTATTTAGTGAAAAGTCTGCCATTTACGAATATGGATCATTCAACAACCGAAAAACGCGTAAAAATAGTTAAAACTTACTACAAAAGAGGGCACTTTTCTTGCATTACGGGGTGATTATGATTATCATAATCGGTATAATTGGCACATTATTCGTATAAAGAAATTTAAAGAGACTGGAAGCGTTACATATGTGATCAAGCCTCTGGATCATCGCAATGTACGTACTGCCGAAAATATCGCTTCTGTTAGTGAAAGTAATGCGGATAATACGTAGTTCAATTCAGAGCGCTATGGCCGTACGATAACCGACTTTTGTTGGCTTACAATTGAAGATTAGGAACTGGACTATATGTGGTTTCCACAAGACGCTGCCATGAGCCACACAACACGATCGATTTTGGCTTTATTGCATAAGAAGTTTCCAGAATTCGCAATTTCACATTTTGTCAACGTCAATTAGTCACCAAAATCATGTGATTTGGTGCCGTTAGACTTTTTTTTATGGGTTTACGAGGATGACATTAGTCCAACACTCGTCAAGTTATCGCCGACATACCACCCTAAATGTTCGAAAAAGTGATCTATAACTACCTCAAGAGGATCCCCTGCTGCAACTAATACAGAGGCGGTCATCTAAGTAAAATTTTATTTCATACATAATGGCAAGCATTATAATGTAATAAAAGTTTCATCGAAATCATAACTTTATGTATGTTTTACTTAACTTTACTTTTAGAACCGAAAAATAGATATCCCGGATAAAGAAATTGGAAATTGGAGAGGATTGGTTACCCTTCAATTACTACAAAAACAAACGAAAAATCGCATTTCTGCGGTGAGAACAGTTATTGTCAGAATTAATAACAGATGCAGCTCTCATTTCTCCATTACGTTTGCACCGTTGATCACAGTTTGTCATTAAAATTCGCCAAAGCTAGTCGTCCGTCGTGATACGTCGTGTGTTTCTTATGATTTTGTTGAGTTAGAAGTTATTAAATTTCATCAGAAATGTAGTAAAATGATACATAAACATTTATATTTTATGTTTATTTTATCACTTGTTTGTTAAAATTGTAATTTAAAGTGTAAAAAGTTTATAAACGTTTGTGAAAGCAGAATTTGCAAGACAGTTAACCAATTGTGTTCTTTGTTTTTCTCTTTCTTCCATCACATATATTGTTGTTATTGCTCGATTGTGCACAAGTGTAAACAAGCGGTGTGTGTGGACAAATAACATTAGTCGGTTATTCGGTATTCGCAAGTGCAGTGATATAATTGTAGACTGATATAATTACTCAAATGTCAGGCCAGAAGGTTGTGCAAGATAAAAAAAGTTTATAAGGTAAGAATTAAAAACAGTTTAATTTACAAGTTATGATTGTCAATAAACAAAAATGTTGATGCTAATACATTAAAATATTGTTGGCCGGCATGATAGTTGGAACACTTGACTGTTATACATACACATGACGTTCGGAATCGACATTGAACTGTAGGTCTCGTTAAGTGGGTTTAAAAATTTAATGTGCGTAAGCTTTCTGAATGTAAAAATCTCTCTCATATCTCATCTATGACAAGCAATAGAATTTATTTTTAGGTACTAAGAAGCCGCATCGGTTTTTGTTTGAAATAATTTTCTCTTGAGTATAATTGTTTACAAACCAAAATCATCTCAAATTAAAAAATTGCAATTGCACAGTTTTCTTCATTAATCGAATTAGCTACACTATTAGTCGATTTTAGGAAATGATGTCCTATAGCAAATGATACATCTCACTTTTAACTATAAAGATTGTTAATTAAAAACAAAAGGTGCGATTTCACTGAATTTCCACAGAATGAGGGCACATTATTTATAAAAAATTTTCATCCTTTGCAGTACAAACGTTTTGCTTTTACTAATTATGCATTGTAGAATTATATAATTGTAGGTAGTTTTACGTCATACAAAATTGAGTATCTAAAGTTGTATTTCTTTTTTTTTCTGTGTTCGTGCCTAAATTTTCCTGAAATTCTTCGACAAATAAATGTGAGCTACAAACTAACCACTCATTTAAGTTTTCTATTTCTTTTTATTTTTTTATTTTTAATTAATTGTAATTAATTTTTTTAATTGAAATTTAATTTTAATTAATTTTAATTTTACTCTCAGTTTGTATTTGAATTTTAATTATAGCAATTATTATAAATTTTACTTAGATGTTTTCTGTTCAATTTTTACGCTGATTAAAAAATAGAGAATAGTCATATAAACAATAATGCAAATTAGATCTCCTTAGTCGAGAGAAAACAATGTTCCGGGGACATTCAGTCAGTCTTTTTAGTTTAGCAAATCGTCTGGAATTTCACGGCGCTAAATCTGGAGAATATGACAGGTATGGAGCGATATTTGTTGGACTTTTGGCGAATAACTCACGTTAGTACAGTGTGAGACGGAAATTTTTTTTAGCGTTTTCGTTACCAATTGTGGTTTGATGCCTCTGAGGTTCAAAATATCTGTTAAACCAGAGTTGGTTTGCCTGTTTGAAATTGTTGATCGAAGGTTTTTGAAATCGTGACTTGTAGAGGTTGGTTGTAGACAGAGGCGTTCTTCGTCTTCACTTCGTTCTCAGCCTTCCTTCAACTGGCTATACCTCGTACAAATCTTCCGCAGCCGAAATTCTATGTTGTAAACAAAATTTAATGCTAATTATATTTTCATCAAAATCACTCTTTGCAAAAATCGGCAAAAGTACTTTTTACGTGCAAATCTGAAATTTTACATAGATGGCTGTCACAGTCCTATCAGTTTGGAAAAAAAATATTTTTGAGATTCGATATATCCACATAATTTGATAATACTTTTTAGTCTTAAAAGGCAAATTTTCAAAAAAAAAAAAAATGTAATTGTTTTTTGATATTTTTTTTTTGCTACAAAAAAAAAAAAAATAGAAATGTGGTTCAAATTGTTAATAACCATTTACAACTTAAAATCAATTCTTACAAATAAGGCATTGAGACAGTTATTTTAATTGTTATACACCCTCTGACATGAACTACTTAATTAGAAAAATTGTTTTGTTAACATTGTCGAAAAATATGAATAAATATTTGGCCGGAGCAAGCATGCCGAAATTTATATACCCTCTACCATGGATTGCGGCCCACAGGGGCGCGGACGATGTACCCAATCATTGCCAAATATGTGTGCGTATTAAGGACAGTAATATATAATATGATATAAAATATGACTTATCTTACTTTTATAACCATACCTATAAGCAGGGTTACCCCTTACGAATGTATGTAAATTAAATTGGTCCCTATTGCATCCATCAAATACTATCCTGCATTGCTTAAAATTAAAGAATACAAAATAAAAATATTAAAATATTGCCTCGCTTTTTGCCTGCCGCTTTTGGTTGTAGTAATACCTCGCAGTTTTCATCCAATGATGTCTCTCTTTCTCTCTCTCTCTCTCTCTCTCTCTCTCTTTTATAGAAAGTGGTACTAGCCATCTTTAGTGCAGCTTTCTTCATTATCATCTCAGTAGGCATGTTGAAGTAGTCGTACGATAGGCAGCAGATTAGTAAAGACTTGGCTTAATATAGGATTTAAAATCTTCGCGGAAATACAAAACTCAGTCATGGACTCATATAATTTCTGCTTTATCGAGCTATTGAAGTCGGTATTAAATAGCTCTGCTGGCGGATCACAATCAACCACAATTTTGTTTTTTCTAAACTGTGGTGTTGTTTTTTGATCTTGCTGTGGATCGGTGATGAGTAACCTATTTCATTGTCTGTAATAGGCATGGGTTTGGAACCAGTTTGGAACCAGTAACTTCCAAAAATGTTCTCCAAAATATCCCTATCAAATTCAATCATTGTCGCTATATGATAGGAAGTTTTGTGTTATAATTTTCAACTTTTGTTAGAATTGTCTGACTTTATATCACTTCATATACCGTTTTATATCTCTCGCTCTTCCACTTAAAAACACTAACTGCCTATCTTTTTTTCCTTTATAACATTCCTTTACAGCGCGTATTATCGGATGTGTCGTTGCCATATATACAGCGTCCCTTTCTCCAATGCTATGCAACTGTTTTCATCATCCCTGTATTTATGTGAGCACAATTTGTCACACGCAAGGCAAATTTTTGCAGCAGTACCCCTCGAGTGCGAAATATGTTATTATGTGTCAGTAAAATCAGGGGTAGGAGATTTTTGTTGTAGTACTTGAGAAAGTTTGCTAGAGTAGGCAGAGATCACCGCGGCAGTATGCAACTGAGCGTACTACGTTTTTCGATGATTAACTATTCGATGTTTTCGTTTATTACAATGTGATCGATCTGATGTCAAGTATTTTGGTCAAGAGATAACCAACTTGAAATGCGGGCATCTTCAAGTAGTAATCCAATTACTAATACATTATTCGCCGTTATTTGGACAATATACCAGTTTCGATCCGTTGTGGGAGGCACTGCAATGCAGACTATGTTCTGCTGATGCCACTACCTTTTTTCGATGCGTCTTGGCGCTGGAACCACTGTGCAATGTTAATTCGGAATATTAATTTGAAAATCTTTTACGAGATTTTCGTTTATTCAACAACGTGAAGTATTCGTCTGTATATCGAGGTGAGCGGCGCCTGAAGAGGACGACTATGTCGATGTTCGAACACATGATTGTACAAATGATAATCGCATATACTGACTATGATGGCATGGTCGGTTAGATATATTCATTGTATTAAAGTGCTAGTATTTGATTCATATGAGTATGGTTTCAATCCCCTTGCTGTTTTTGTAATTGCGAGTTGGCTTGACATTCTAATGTTCGTATCTTAAATGTGGAATATAAAATTATGCTATATATTATACAAATTCACTAGAATAACATCATAAATATTTATCGATATGCAATAAGTATGTGGCCAAAGGTTTTGTTTATATTGTGGCCAACAAATATTTTCAAAATATTTGTTGGTCCATGCGGTTTACACAATCAACAATAAACCAATAGACCAAAATGTAAATAAGGTTAAAAACCACAACAACATCACTGAGAACATAAACAACTGACAAAATATTTTCTGAAAAAAATATGCGGATTTTTTTTGATATGTGATACGTATAAGGTTGGAGTCGTGCGATTGGAGAATGTGAAGCATGTAAAGGGTGGTTTTGGATGCGCAGATGTGATATGCGTGCGTGGTAGCCTTTACAGGAGTTTTTTTTAAAGAACTATTGAAGAGTTTGTTGCAAATCTTAATACTTAATCGCAAACAACGTTCGCTAGCTTTGGCTCGTAGTAGAAAACGCAGGGATGACTATGCTTTACTTTCGGTCTCAAAGGCCTTGAAGACATTTACAATCAATTTTAGCATTAGAATGTTTTTTGGTTTTCCACCTACATATAACTAAAACTCATAATTAATTAATTGGTATACATTTTCAAAAATGTGCCGAGAGTTGGTCAACAAAGCACAAAATATTTGCTATTAATTCAAATTCATTATACCACATTCAAAATGGGCTTCGTCAGAAATAAAAATTTCAAACGAATAATCCAAGTATTTTTTAAAAGCTTATTTCGGGACAGACTTCAATACTTGGCGGGAATTCTCTTTGTATTTTCTACCGACTAAAAATCGGAACTTCAAACTGATGATATTGGGAAGAAAAAAGGTCAACCGGATGCATAATGGGTAAATACGGCATGTACACGATAATATTTGTTGACTTTCGGAAAAGTATTCATAATGATAGTCTTGTGTGAGGGAGTGTTATCGTAGTGCAAAATCTATAAATTTTCTTTCCACATATTTGACCTTTTTTTTGATCAATTTGCTCTCTTAAATACCGCAAAATCGCCAAATAATATTCGTCATATACCGCTTGAGATTGGCGTTTTTTTTAGTTTCGATTTATTTGTAAGGCAGCATACCGAAGCTTGTTGAAGGGTTTATATATCAAACCCGTAAATCATTGACCCATCACTGCTCAGAAAAAAAGCGCATCCAAAGAAGCAAATATTTATCACAATTTGTGACGGGGAAGTGCTAAAAGATTGCATTTAAACCAATGAAATTAACATAGAGTTGTCGTAGGAGGGAAACACTATATTATGATGCATCTTCCCTATGTTGACGTGTGGTGTAATGAAAATTCAAATCTTTGGCTACAAATATTTGTTACTTAAAAGATGGTATTATTTTTATTTTAAAAAATAAATTAGAAGGGCATCCGACGGGCATTGGATTAGAAAAACACAGTACTGGGGACGGACATTCTTAGCGACACAGCAATGTATGCGCTTTATTTGATCTCTGAATATTTGTGATTTGTAATTTTTACATATAGAATAATTAACTTAGCGTGTCGGTCGTCATGTAAAGAAGGGTAAATTAATGTTTTTCCAAACATAAATGGAAATAAAACCAATGTTTTAAGTACTTTACTATGGTGATTTTAGAAGTGGTTCAAATCTGTTTCGCTGGAAGTGATAAATATGCATGGATTGCATTTGGTGAAAATGCAAGCTTTTTGAATGGGATAATTGATTCGTTCTACCATGTTTTCAGCGACCTTTACGCTACTAAGTCTTTGAGGGTATATCGGATATAATTGGGTGGCAATGCGTCTCATGCCCAACCAATCGTGTAAAAGGGTACAAATCGATTCGTGAGTAGATTTGTCAGAATTTGTTAACGAAAAAAGCCAAAACTTTTGCAAAACAACTAAAACGAGTTTAAAAATCCCAGAGAAAAATTTAAATTTTTTAAGAAATTTTATGTAGTTTGAACAGGGGTATATCAATTTTTATTGCATTTTGGAGGTCGAAACTTAGCACATGAGATCTTTATTATGAAACATTGAAAATTCATTACGCATAATTCACAAAAAAAGTATAATCTTATCCAGTTAGCATCGTTTCTTTTGTTTTTCTCTACTAAACTAAATTACGTTAATATAGAGTTGTTAACATTATTATTTCTTATTAGGGTGTTCAAAACGATAAAAAGATCTTTTAATTTTTGAGTTTATTTACTACCGTTAATATATCTAAATATCCAAATAAAATTTCAACATTTGTGAAAGCATATTTTTGAGTGAAAGAAACAACAAGAATTATATCCTAAAATTGTTTCCAGGGGTGGAATCTATCAAAAAGCTAAACTAACCTGAATTCAAAATCCGATTTTGCTTCAAAATATTGATTAACAAGGCCTAGATTTGCAAGTTAATTTTCTTACTAATGTTGATATTTACTGATTACTGATTACAGATCGATTATGGTCCGTATGGAGTCTTTGAAATATAAATTTTTTAACACAAAAATTTCTATATTTCAAGTTTCTGTTTGAACAATTTATATTTTTCTACTTCATAAAAGTTTCTCCAAGCAACTTTGCAGCAAAAATAAAAAGGGGTTGTACCTATCTCCAAGTGCAATGGCCCGAAAACTGGGGGTCTGAATCTGAGACTATTAATTACCTTAATACAGCGAGATTTTTTCGTAGTCGCATTATTTTCCTTTAATTAATGGATTTTTTTAGTAATTTTTAGTAGAATTATGTTAGAGTTTATTTATACTGAAATGAATTTCAATAACATACTTAGCGAAAAAAGAGCAAAAAATCTACAAAAATAATGAAAAATGTCGGAAAAAAACTTAAAGGTAAATTCAATTTTTGCCCGCTACACAAGTTGGCAACATTGTCCTTAAGACGAAAAAAGTTCAGCCACTATCTCTCAAACTTATGTACAAATTTGCATTCATTGTTTCCCTCACTTTATCGATGTTAATTTTAGTTGAAGTTGATGGCCTACCAGAGCTTGGTAAATCTCCCCCACATCTCGACAGCATTTAAATACAGTGTACCACTCATTTGCATTCTAATAAAGTTAATTTGTCATAAATCTTTTGTAACATTTTCCACAATTTGAGACATGAATTCCATTTGCAATTTAAAATTTGAGACATATCCTTTGTTCGATATTTTATCCATTGTAAAAATCGCAAAACACGTTTGAGATGAACCGACATAATGAAGAACTGTACATAAACTAAATGACAGATCGCGCCAGTCCTCTTCAGTATAGAACATAGTTGTGTCAATTTAACGATAAAAAGAATTTTGGGAATCACTTTAAGCGGGCTTTTGAAATGATCAATTGTCCGTGCTGTTTTGACAGAATGTGTTGTCATCTTCTCAAATAAATTAATTGATTTAATGAGTATGACAATATAAAACAATTAATTGAAGTTGTTGGAGAAATGTTTATCTTACTTCGTATTGTTATTTTATTTATAATTACCTACATGTATTTTTATTAATCAAGTCTATTTGTACTAATACCGCTGCTATATATTTGTGCATCACTATTGTTGTTATTGATCGCAGTCAAGGCTCTGACACATAGAATCCGTTGAATACGTTGCGGCAACGTATTTGACTGACATGACGTATGAAGAGTCTAGAGTCGTCACAACAAATCCGTTGCCGTATATGAGAAAACAGCTGATTAGTAGTTTTTAGCGCACACAACATTTTATCGCAAATTTGCAAAATAGTCTGCCAAATAAATTCAATATGGACACTGCCCAATTAATGAACGTAATATCAGTAATGCTTATGTTGTTCGAAGCCCGCGAGTGTTTGAGAAAATTGTACGGGCAACGAAGATATTTGGTGCAACCACTACTGCGAAATCGCGACTCGCATGGGTTTTTCGCAACCACTTTTTGCTTCCCAGACGAATTCCACCAAACCATAAGGAACCCGAACCCGAATCCGCAGAGAAAGTTATTAAAGCCACAGTGCTTCTTCACAATTTCCTCAAAATGCATGATGGCAGTTATTGTCCGCCAGAATATGTCGACCGTGACGATGGCACAATTCAGATCAATGGGCTGTGGCGTAGTGAAATATCTGTCCCTTTGCAAAGAGCCAGGAGAACAGCGTCAAATAATGCATCAAAATGCGCATTCAAATTAAGGGATGAACTTATGAGCTATGTCGTTTCACACCCGATTAAGCAATATTCCCCGCAGTAGCTTCATATTTGTTTAATAATAAAAATACGTATAAAATAATATTTAAATGTTGTTAAAAGTTGTTTTATTTGCATCACAAAAAAGGACCCCAAAGCTCGCTAAATATATAAATCGACATAATTGATCACTGGTCATCAAAAAATTCGAAGAGATCATATATATATAAAACTAAAAAACTGAAAATTCACATTAATACATCACATCACTTTTCAAAATTCACAACCATGTTCAGCAATTGGACCTTTAGCCTATCTTGGTCGTCCTCAGAGCGCTTCTGCAGGTAGCCGTCTAGCACTTTTAAAAAATCCTGGTTGCGAGACACCGGCTGTGGAGGCTGACTCTGTGCTGGCTGGTTTTTAATCCAGTCAGACACAGAGCCACAAAGGGTCTCGAACCTATCCTCCTGCATTTTCCTCTTATCACTTCATTTCCTACCTTCTGGTTCGAGTGTATGTGGTGTTGATTGCCAGAGAGGAGGTGGCAGCTCACAGCAAACAAACCAACATGTTCTGGAAAATAAATTTGATTAGAAATGTCCACAAACATAATGGCAAAGCTTTGAAATTACCTGAGCGGAGCAACGTGGCGTTGCAAAAAGGACATCGCGTCCATGTAGCGCCAACCACTCCCGTCTTTGACACCACTTCCCGATGGAGCCTTGGCTGCATTGACCTCCTTCACGTACCTGTCGCGAAGAGACCTCCAGCGACTCTGGCATTGCTCCACTGCAATATAATATAAAATACATGTTGTCAATATCAACATTCAAATAATTTATTTAAAAATTAACTCACCAGTTGCGTTTGTGGCAGCCGCCACAGTCCTCCACGATTTTTCTTTTGCAACCTTGTCGCGATATGCTTTAATTGTCTTATCAAAAAGACAACGGTGCATCTGCATCGCTTCTATAAGCATAAATTCCATTTAAATAATTAAATGAAACAAAAAATTAATTTAAAAAAAAGTCAAAAGAAAAAGCTGCAACCAATAACCAGAAAAACAAACTGCTAATGAACTAAATTAATCAGCTGATTTCTGTGACGGACTTGCCGTACGTCAAAAGTTGAGAGTTAACCAACTTTAATCCGTTACGGCAAAGCATACGTCGTGAATGTGACGCTCTTCATCAAAATATATGCAATCAACTCAGCTGTCAGTCAAACACGTCGCCGCAACGGACGCGACGTATCTTATGTGACGGGCCCTTCAGTGATGGATAACTGTTATCTTTCTCGTTTGTCTGTTTTGTCGCTAGACTTGTTGATCATTGTTTTGGTTATGTGGTCAAAGACTTTGTTAGAAAATTACATTATGTTTTGCTACGCTTCTTGTGCTGTTTATTTATTTTCATATTTTTTGGCACTTGCAAAGAAAATAAGACTTTTGCTTTGAGTGGCGCTTTGGTTTGTTAAACAAGAAGCGTAGCAACAGTTGAAAGTTTAAGTCGATCGACGCGGTTGTTCTGTCTGTCCCGCTGCAGTTATTATTACATTTTACATTTAAGTTCAAAGTAGAACACATAATATTTTATGTTAAATAAAATTTTATAGTGGTTCAATATTAAGAACTGGAGAACTGTGTTTTTAATTCTTGGTGGCTCAACTGCCACAAGTTTCTCTAAGAGAAGTAAATAAGAAGTAGCTACTCTCTAATCTGGCGACTGCAATAGAAATAATTATTTGTCTCTAATTTGTTGCAACAAATTTTGATAGTATTTCAGATGTTTGGTCTTCCCAACATTGTTTTGTTCTGATTCGTCTATAGAATTTGTTGTCAACAACTTTCCATTTAGAATCATTTTAATCCATATGCAGTATGATTCGGACAGCGAATTTCAGTTTTTCTGTGTAGGACCTGAGTGTAGAGGTAGAGCTTTTCAATTTTTTTTATGTTTGGGAAGTTTTACTAACAAATCGCTTACATTAAGACCAACACACGTGAACTGAAATAACTTTTGATACCCCTAAATCATGTTTTATTATAATATATTACAGTTTTTTAAATTTAACGTGAAATTAGAAATATGCGAAGAAATTATTGGAAAATTGTTAAACCCTGAGAAACTCTGAGAAATGTGGAATTTTTTTCGAACTTAATCTGTCTAAAGGTATGCGATATATTTCTTTTTGTATTATAGCCTGCTAGCAAAGTGCATCCAAAAAAGCAAATATTCATCACAACTTGGGATAGGGAAGTGGTGAAAAATTGCGTAATCTTCGGATTATATTATGTCCTTTAAAAATGGTTTTTGGAGTACTTTATAGAAACACCCTTTGTTTTAATTGTTAGGAATCACAAATGAAAATAAAACAAATTTTTCACTACGGCGGTTATGAAATTGGTTCAAAATTGCTATGTTGGAAGTTTTAGATATGCATAGACTGCATCTATAGAAGTGGTGAAAATGTGATTCTTTTTGAGGGTTTTGCACTTTTTTGCTGGCTATATGTATATAATTGAACTGCAAATATATTGTATATACATATAAACTAGAATAAACACTATTTTGTCCTAACTTCTCATAGGATTATCCGTTTCTAGGTTTCAAAAGTAAAGCTAAATAAAACACACATAAAGCTATGATTTCGATGAAAGTTGTATTTAATTATAATGCTTAGACCTCGTTCCTATGTACAAAATATAATGTAATTTAAGTGAAAGCCTCCGGATTGATTGGTTTTTAAATGGTCCAACGTTTGAGAATTATCTGCGTAAATACGACCTTTAACGTAGCCCTACAAAAAAAGTATAACGGCACCAAATCTCAGGAGTTGATTCATGCCAAAATGTGAAATTACGCTTTTTGAAAACTTCTCATGCAATGAAGCCAAAATTGGTCGTGTTGTGTGGCTCATGGTACAGTCTTGATGAGACCACATATCGGCATATAGTCTTCAACTGCAGCTAAAAAAAAGAAAAGAAGAAGAAAGAAAAAAATCGGTTATCATACGGCCATAACGCTCTGAATTGAAATTTGGATTATCCGCCACACTTTCACTAACAGAGGTGATACTTTCGGCAGTGCGTATATTGCGATAATCCATAGGTATGCCCACATCTATAACTATTTCAATCTCTTCAAATTTCTTTATAATCTTGCCAATTCCTTGCACTGTAGGTTGATTATGAAGACCATAATCATCGCCTAATGCACGAAAAAAGCCCACGCGGTGATTCAACCACTTTTGTAGCAACTTTTAACTAACTTTACGAGTTGTACGATTATTACACGATTCATATTCGTAAATGGCAAACCTTTCACTAAATAAAGAACACTTCAGAAAACAGATACTCGTATTTAACAGCTGACAGCCTTGCCAGATCGCCGGCAACCACTAAATAGGAAACGCTCTGTATATACCTATACATATATAACACATTTGTTGTTATTATTGTTTATGTCCTTATCACACATGTTGGAGTCTAAGTGCTATATCAAAATTTCTCATATTTCAAAAGTTATAAAAGATTTTCATTACAACGATTTGTTGGAAAACTTTTAATATTTGAAAACGTAAAATTTGTAGTTAAATCGTTTTTCCGTATGAGGACAAATTCCCTTGCATACCAGAATGCTTCTCACATTCAGTGAGCTTACCGGCATTCTATTTTTAGACCCACTTAACGTGACCTACAGTTTAACGACAATTACGAACCCTACAGTTTGAGAAGCATTTATTAGACTTATCGATTACTCGACTATTTGAAGTGTTCGTCTGACACTTGGAGGTGACCGCCGCTCCAATAATGGTAGAAAACTGTATAGAGAATTGAATCTGCTATCATATGAGCGGTAGTCGCGAGCACTAAACATCTTGCCACGGCCATTCACCCTTTGTATAATAGCGAGTGTAAAAGTATTTATTCTAGATAATTTCTACGTGTTGTTTACGGCTTTTTTTGCAATCCTAATTTAATGCCTTTAAAACCAGGACTTATGAGAAGCCTTTTTCGGATGTCATAGATTATGTCTTCACTCACAGAGTTCCCCCGTCGTCTTGTCTTGCAGGTATGCTACAAGCAAGCTTACTATAAAAACTTCTATGACAAACGAGTATGGAAGGTCTTGTTGTCTAAATCAAAATGCAAGGAAGATACAATGGACCAGGCAGATTTTTCACCCCGTATTTTTCCTCTGGAAAGTTTACATTTATTCTACATGGTTATGATTACGGAAGTTTTTAAGTATCAGACTGAAAATTTTTGAATTAAGATCGCCGTGGAATATACGCCGAAATTATGTCATAACGAATATATGCCTGTTCAATTATTAATATATGCAGTACGATATTTTAGGAAAACGGAGTTGGTGAGCCCTTTGACAATCTGTTGCAGACTTCCGAGTATCTTTTTAATAGTATTAAATCCAAACTTGCACTATTTATAATTGAACTTTTAGGAATTAAGAATATTGATTTTAATTTGCTCTTTAGCAGCTCCAAATTATTTACGTGACTGATTGTCGTTCTTTCAATTTCTAGTGGTATGACTATAAAACCACCTAATATTTTGCAGTGAATATACGTGAGTTTCAATTCTAAACAATTTATCTCCAATCTTAAATCAGCTGTCAACCTTAACACCCCTGTCGACGTTGATAACATGATAAACGCCAGCGAATATCATGTCCGTGTATATGCCCATGTCGTATGTGTATGCGATGTGGTTGCTTTCCTATAATCCCTCCATGGGCTTGTGAACGCCTACCTACCTGTGTGCCCATGGTTGTCATCCTATCTGGTGGATGAACCCATCAGCAAACCATATAAGTATTTCGTATGTCAAACAAATAAACGCCCCTTCCGAGTGCCAACCACCCCCTTCACAAGCTTTATAATATAATTTGTAAATTTAAATACGAGTGTATTTGTGCGCTAGCTAGTTTGACTGTAGAGATGTTGTTTTATACGCCTAAAATTATGCCACAGGTTGTTTTGGTCAGGGTTTATCACTGGCTGGCGGGCAACACACATATACACGCACAGCAAGGATAACATCTCTCTTTTCATTGTCGTGACAGGCACAGCGAGCGTAACAACAACACAAACAAATATATTTTATATCCCTACACATGTGTTGTATACATTTGTACATACAACCGGACGTATTTCAATTTATAAAGCGTTTAGGACAAAAGACTTTTGTAAATAAATGATTTGCATAAATACCTTTCCTGACATTCGGTGGGCTATTGAAACGTTGCTTTACGGTGCGGTCGTCGGTCGACATGAACAGAATCTTTTGGAATTTTTGCAGGGAAGACAAGGGGTTGCAGGATTTGAAACTGGTAAGAGGATGTATTTGAAAATGGTCCAGTAAGATTTGTATATGTGATATGCACGCTAATAATTTTGATGCAAAGTTGAAATTTAAATTAAGTTTGTTTTGCTAGTTATTAAATAATTTTTGATGGTAGAAGTAATGTACTTACTTTTATAGATGGTATCTAAATTTTATTGATTGGAAGCCGTTCATAGCAAAAGGCTTCCAAGAGGCTTTCTTTTCAATCCTGCTCCAATTCGTCGCATCAAGCTTTGACAGGACCTCAAAAACTTTTTTTTTCAAAGGAGTTTTATTTACTTCTGACAGAGCGCTGGAGAGGTTTCATCTATTTTCTCAACATCATTCAACAAATAAAAAACTTTTATTTTGATGTGATTGTCAATGACGATGTCGGTGCAAAGCTCATTGAAAATACGATGCTAATGATATTTTACCGAACCATTCGTCATTCCGTCATCCGCTCGCGCCATTACCTAGGATACAGGGTCGTATAAAAAGGCAGGTACCAACAGTGCCTCATGCAGCTGAGTTTTTTCTAGAGAGGACTTTGTCAAATTATCGCTTATTTAGCCTTTCAAAATACTTGCCGATAAGCAAATTTATTCTTTGAGTTCTTGGCTTATGTTATTTACTTCCCTGGCGATGTTGTCTAGGAGGATTATAAAGATTAAGACGTCAACCATCGAACTCTTTCTTCGAAACAAATAACATGTTTTGTTCCCATCACCGCTGAAGCTATTTTGACCATTCTTTCTTACG
>JAHXMU010023755.1:0-13962 GCA_019455685.1 Philornis downsi | reverse complement strand
TCAAAAGTTATGGCGTTGCCAGATGGGTCCGTCGAATATGGGCAACAATGTATATGTGTTTTATAAATTTAAGTTTTTCAGGTTGGCAGCACTGGTTGGTAATGGCGTCCAAACGTCATCAAAGTCAAAGTGAAAAGTGTACAGTACCTCTGACATTTCATCATGAAATGACGAAAGACCTGCCACAACGTCTAATTTTTGGTGTAAGGCCCATTACAAAAGCTCAATAAAAACCCGCTGTTTTATCGAAAAATTGTGTTCAGCGATGAGGCTCATTTCTTACTGAACGGTTTATGGGCTGGTGGCATCATCGGTCCATTTTTCCTCAAAGACGACCGTGGAAGAAACGTTACCGGCAACGGCAAACGATATCGAGCCATGATACGCGATTTTGTTTGCCCCAATTGGCTGAGTTGAACTTGGTTGACATGTGGTTTCATCCAGACGATGCAACATGCCACACTGCTGGTGAAACAGTGGATATGCTGAGGGATGAATTTGGTGATTTGGCCCGCAAGATCTTGCGATTTAACGCCTCCTGATTATTTCTTGTGGGGTTATGCCAAATCGTTAGTCTATGTGGACAAGCCTCACAAGAATGTAAATTAATAAGTATTACAGAATGATACATGAATTAAATTTTTGAGCATTTGCTAAAGAGGCTCTGGTTATTCAATACGACTACATTATCATTCGTGCAAGATGGTCAATTTAAAGGACACAATTCTGAGCAATGAAATAATGGTGATATAGTGTGCGGTTGTGCTGGACTATCGATTGAAGTTTATGGGAATTTCTTTAAATTCAATCTAATGCAGCGATTTCAAAATCTCCACATTTTTACCCATTCTTTGTCATGATTATACCAGAAAATCTATGCGGAACCCAAACTGCACAAATTTTCACATTCCCATCGGTGGAATCGTAGCAAAATGTTTACGCACAATTTATTTAAACACATCTTAAACCATAACAAATTATTGTTATTCAACATATTTGATTAAAATTTCAAATGTTATCTATCTTTTCGTTTATGAACCAATACATTATATCAACTTCTTACGATTATGATTATGCATGTAAAGCTATGATTTCGATGAAACCTCTATGTTGAGGCGGAACCGCGCACAACATTTACATGAAATTATCTTAAAAATTAAACGGCAAAGACCAATTTATCGATTCCAATAAAAAATTTTAATGTATGATGCAAATTTGAGTGTTTTTTTTTCGATTTTTAATTAATCGCCCTTTATTTAACTTTACTTGAAAACGGAATAGGGATAACTCTATATTACCGTTGGAGATTTTTAAAAGCTCTGAAGCATTTTGTACGAATTTGTGCGAAATCATTTCCGCAACCGTTCAGTCACTTTGCCTGGTTCACAGTGAACTTCTTCTAAAGTGATGGCAAAGTGCTGTGTAATTGATTGTGTTCATTTAGATCTGTCGTATATTAAAACAGAAGCTAAGAAAAAGACGAATTGAAAACGAAACCAACGTAAACAATATTGCGAAAGTGAAGCGGAAAAATATTTTAATAATGCCCTCATTTTATACACTTCGGGGAGGCTGTTAGATAGAGGGAATCTTAAATTTTATTGATTGTTTCGCTGGTGTTATACAACAATCTAAATGGACAGAGTTCGATGATGATGATGATGTTGACTATTGATATTTCGTATTCCTATGCCAAGTGAAAAGCGAATGGCTGAAATTTATGAGGCAAACTTTTGACTTTTGCCGCTCGTTCACCCATAAACCTTTCTCATATTCTGTCACGAATTGTTACCTTTCGCTTCATCGAGAGGAGAGAAGACAATCAGTTTAAACCTTTAAGCCATTTAATACATAATTTAATGCTGTTTTGCCATAAAACCATAAAGCGTCACGTCATATCAAATCAAATACTCATAAAACTATACAAGAAAAAAATCGAAAAAAAAAACGCTAAATCAATTTGAAACTTTAGACATAGAAAAGAAAGAAGTGGTAGGTTGAAGAAGGCGACGCGTGCGATAAAAAGTTATGACATGCGTGTCTGGAAGAGATTTGTTTTGTTGCTT
Source organism: Philornis downsi (assembly GCA_019455685.1). NCBI lineage: Eukaryota > Metazoa > Arthropoda > Insecta > Diptera > Muscidae > Philornis > Philornis downsi. The sequence continues at coordinate 11,896 of JAHXMU010023755.1, read as the reverse complement.
TATAAATTTTCGCTTGAAATAAATTTCAAATGTTTTGCCATTGAGGTGCTGCGTGATTTTCGCAATATTCGCTTATTTTGGCCACCGCAGAGCGCCGCCGGAGAGGGAGACCTGTCCTCATTAGCACTGACACCTTGTAAAGCACAAACAGAAACAGCAACGACAACGACAACGACCAACGAGAGAAGAAAGCCATGTGGCTAATAGCCATCATTTGTCTATATCAAATAAATTAATTGGTCATAGTATAAGCTGACATTAATTTCCTATTAATTGGGGGGGGGACACCATCGGAGCTGGCTGCTAGCGGCTTCAGTTTGTTTACAAACCCTTGAATTAAAAACGAATTTGGGTTGCGGGGCAAAAAAATGTTGACAGCTAGCGAATTTTATGGCGCCTTTTCAGTACGCCACAGAATGATAATGGTTGATGTTGATGTAAAGGAAATTTAATGGTGATTTACTCTCGCTAACCCTGTGGAAATAGTGCAACTACGGTGAATTGCTTTTGGTTAAAGATCAACGCTTGTGGCGGAGACATGGAGCTAAAATTATTGAAGTCGAATATCGATTAACCTCATTACGTACTCGTATAACTTTGCGTTACATAAAAAATTGTAAAAAAAATACAACTTTTAAATCATATGAATGGGAAAAGAGAGAGCTTCTCAGATTGACCGAATATTCACGCATTATATTTGCAGACTCACTCAACGAGATCTTCGGTTTGATAACGACTATTTAATTGGCTTATCGATTATTCGACTACTCGAAGCCCGCTAAAAACATTGAAAATTTATTTCATCGCAGCTAGAATTAATAATTATATGCACCGTGACACGGAAAATAATCTCTTATTCTCACAGCTTCATCAATCAACCCTCAATACTGGAAATATGGCCCATTTTCCGTTTTTTAAGCAGACAACTTTTGGTGTAATCGCCGCTTCCCTGATAGTACTCTTCGTCTTCTTTAGCCATATATTGCTTTTTAATATGGTCCTCTCTCTTCTAACCGTAACCGATGACTTTCTGAATTTTAATTGAATTTTGGATTGTCAAGTAGATTAAAATTTGTATGCAAGTTAATTCCACTTTTAGAAGCATTACTTGTAAAAGGCACCCAGAACAGCCAAATCATGTTTTTTTATTAAAACATTAGGTGGACTTTTAAAAATTTTTCTCACAAATAAATTGATTAATACATTTTTGTATCGGTTAAAGCTATTTTGAAAAGTAATCATACCAGAGTCAAAAGTTTAACATATTTTTAAAATTTCTTACGATATTTCCGTTGGTTACGGTCTTTATTTTTTCAAACGTGATGCTAAAAGTTTGCTCACACTTCACATCATCCTATCATTTTGGATGAGTTAAAACTCGTATATATACATATACAATATTTGGATAAAATCAACCCAGGCTTTTTAACACCACCCATATTTACCTATAAATCAAGTTTTACAAAATTTGCCCAAAACCGAAACATACCCTTTTATGGCTTCCATAAAAATGGATCTAAAGGCTTTGAAATTAAATCACACTATAACACCCTGTTGCATGATGAAAGTTGATAGATTACTTATTCTCCTCTAAGTGGAAAATTTGCCAAAAATAGAACTATGCCTTCATGTACATACCTCGCAAACAAACAAATTTGTGTGCTTTAAATGTTGTTCACACTATAACGCTCTATTTCGATGATTCGATTTCAACTAATTTTCACACTATTGAATACATTCGTTATTTCCTTAAATTGTTTATTTGGAGAGAATAAGAGTTCATGCCTTTTAGTAGCTCCCATAAAATTCGACCTATGAGCCTTGAAATTTAATCCCATTGCGACATCATATTGGATAGTATGATTTGTAAAGCTGAGTGTCCACTAGCAAGTTACTTGCGGAAGAACTTCTGGAAGTATTTGCTGAAGTGTTTCCACTGAAACCAAAACTTGCGGAATTTTGATTCCAGAAGTAGTTTGTAGAAGTTTTACGACAAACTTGCAGCAAAAACTTCCAGACATGTTTACACAGAATGTGAGTACAGCTTGCAGTAGATTTAGATTCTGTAAAGAATGACAGTATAAAAATGTCTTGTGGCAAAACAAGAGTGACAGCTGCCATCGCAGCATATTTAATAAGAAAGTAACAACTAATTAAAAAAAAAAGAAACAAAAAGAAGAGTTTGGGTGAGGGATTGGGTGCTGCGACGAGTAGATTTAAGTTTCCAAAATACATTACTTGGTGAATTGCGGAGTGAAGATTATATATAGAAGAATATATAATAAAAATAAAAATGTAAAATATAAGGTGTGTTTTGTTGTTCTTACCAAATTGTCCTCGGTTTCTTTGGGTACATGAGATGTCGTCACGTATTTCATGTCATGATAAAACTCCCACTTGCTGACATATACATCTTCAGCACTTTGAGCACTTTTTTTTCCTTTCTTTGTTCACCTCTTGACCAAACTGCGTTCGGAGGTTGTGTAATTTTTTTTTTTTTCACATCTTCTTCGGGCGCGTCTATAACATTGTCTATTGCTTTTACAGCGTTTTGTTTTTTTAATTTTATTTTTATATTCTTTAGAGGACGTGTCCCATACTTCTGGGTAACTTTCTTGGTGTTCAATAACCAAATGTATTTTTTCCTTACTCCAAATAAATTTATTATTTTCCATTTTTATTTACTTCAACAAAAAATCAAAAAAAAAAAAAAAAACCACAAAGCAAAACGCGACGTATATCTGACTTCTTCCGCAAGTCTTGAAAACACTTCCAGCTCACACCAAGTTGCGCAAGTTACTTCCACAAGCAACGAACACGTGTTTCCACATAATTTCTGGAAGTTTTTCTTCCAAGCAAAAACTTCTGCAAGTCGACTTCTAATACGTGTTTACACGACAAAAACTTCTAGAAGTCACTTCTGGAAGCAACTTCTGCAAGAAAACTTGCTAGTGGACACTCGGCTTAACACATTTTAATCACAAATCTTACATTTTAATAAAAATTAAACAACTTCAGAGTTTCTAAGTTAGTAGCTCTGTGACAGACATCTTTGAAAAATGTCACATTTCATCAATGCTTGACAAACTTTAATGCTTGACAAACATTAGTGTTTGACAATCATTAGTGTTTTGGCAAACATTAGTGTTTGACAAACATTAGTGTTTGACAATCATTAGTGTTTTGACAAACATTAGTGTTTGACGAACATTATTAGTGTTTGACAAGCATTAGTGTTTGACAGACATTAGCACTGTACGACTAATGGCTATTACCTAAACTCAAAACAGCGCTCCGGGATTTATTGAAAAGATTTAACTTCAATCGCAGCGCGCTTTGAGGACCATACCGACCATGGGTAGCAGAGTTTAAACGAGGCCGTACGCGTTGCCAAGCCGACCAATTGAGGTGCCACGGTTAAGAAATCATCCACAAAATAGTGTTGGATGATCGTCGGCTGAAGATGCGTGACCTAGCTGAAATTATAGGCATTTCAAAAATTCTATACATCGTATATTGACTGAAAATGAGAAAACTGTGCACAAATTGGGTGCCGCGCTTACTTTCAATAGAGCAAAAACAGTGACGTTAAGATTTTTCAATAGAGTGTTTGGGGATGTTTCCCCGCAATAAAGTCGGATTTTTGCATCGATTTATAACCATGGATGATATATGGGTCCACCACTTCACACCTGAGGCAAAGGAAAAGTCAATGCAAAGGAGGCGAAGACTGTTCCATCTGAAAAGTCAATGCAAAAAAGGTGAAGACTGTTCCATTTGCAGGCAAGGTCATGGCATCTGTTTCTTGGGATGCGCATGGGATTATTTTTACTGATCATCTTCAGAAAGGGAAAACCATCAACGGCGAACATTATGCTAACTTTTTAAAGCGTTTAGGTGATGAAATTATGGGAATAAGACCGCATTTGGCGAAAAAGAAAGTGTTGTTTCATCAAGACAATGCTTCAGTTCATACACCCACTGTTGCGATTGGCAAAATTAATGATTTAAAGTTCAAATTATTTCATCACGCCAGTTTTAATTCCTAGATTTAGCTCCCTCGATCCATTTTCTACTTCCAAACTTCTAAAAATAGCTTGGTGGTAAAAGATTTGCTAACATTGAAGAGGTGGAGTCTACGGTTTATGGCTATTTTAAGGAGGTTGACAGTTCTTACTATAAACAGGGTATAGAAGCTATTGAATAGCGCTGGAAAAAGTGTATCGAGTTAAAAGTAGACTATGCAGAAAAATAAAGAATAATTTTCTCAAATTTTTGAGTCTTCTCTATTGGATCGGCTTGGCTTGGGATTGCACTCATATGTGAAATATTTTATAATTTTTCTCTGTTGGAACATTTGGAACTTTAAACAGACATACATCTGCCCACGACACTATTTGCTGATATCTTCAATAGTTTTAAAACTAGCAAAAGTACATGTGGGTAAACTTCTAGCTTAAAGTGCATAAATTAAAGAAAAGGCTTTGTCGGCTCTCCCGAAAAGAAGACAATTTTCGTAGGTACTCCTTCAATATTTTGTTTTCAAGTTTATTACGTTTACAGTAAAAAGGAAAATAATTGGGGAACACCATCATATCCTTTTGTTTTATCTCGTTATGTGGATCAATTTTCTATTTGCATTTAATATATCACCGTGGCCCTTCCCAGATGGACCCAATTATCTAAGGCAACAATAATAATTCATTAACATAATAATTTTTGAGTTCTGGTTCACATCCAACAAGCAGCATATAACGTATAGCTAATATTTGAAAGCATTATAACGCGGAAAATATATCAAAATCTTTATAGCCATATGTGCTGGCGTGTTGCGCGATACTCTTTCAACACTACTAATATCTTAAACGTTTAGGTTAATAGTCGAACTGCTACAAACTGTAACAAATAGCCAATTTTGTGGACGTTAATGGTTTGTTTATATTTACTGTATGCTCGTCGTTCTCAGTCTCCTTCCATCTTTTCCTGGCTGGATTTCTGTCGGTTTATGGTTAATTTCTTAGGAAATTTATTTCGACAACAAATGTTCATTTTCGAAATTGTGGGCCGTTAAACTTACAAAAGAGAGAGAGAGAGAGGGCTGAGGAGTTGCTAAATATTGTAAATCGAATATATAACAAATAGTATTTGTAGTATTTTCTGATAGAAAATTTTCAAAACAAATCTAAGGTTCAATGACTTTGTTAGTTGGCTGTTTAGACAAAAAAAAACAGCCATATGAACGAAACAATCGAATACATGGAAAGTTATGGCAGTTGTAGTATAATCAGACATTTATTCGTTTGGTTGATTTAACAACCGTCATTCGTCAGTCAGTCTCCGAATTGGATAAGGAAAGAGAATTGAGGACAAATATCGTTCAAATGTAATTGCTTTCGACAGAAAATAAAACCAACCCACCACCACGGCACAGTGGTCCTAAGGAGAGGAATATGGGAAAAGAAAAAGTTGTTCAGCAAGCAAGAAGAAAAGGAGTTTCATTAATGCTTTCCGTAAGTGAATGTTTGTAATATTTTTCTTGCCTCTGCAATCAAAAAGACTTGATAAATTGTTCACAACCAAGCATTGCGATGAGGATTAGTGAGTGATTCAATCCGAAACAGCTACAGAAAGCCAGGCATTATTAAAATATCATTCTGATAATTGTTTTTTTTTTTTAAACAGGCTTTGCAAAAATTAGTCGTTCTAAAAAGAGAGAAATTAGAAACACTTTTTTTAGCAAAAATTAAAAAAAGAATTTTTACGAATGTTTTTTCGATTACTTCAGTTATAAAATATCTTTATATCGTAAATATATCGAAATGTTATCGAATAAAAAAGCTGCCACTCTGTCAGTTCCAATTTCTTTAATTATAAAATATCTGTATATCGTAAATATATCAAAATGTTATAGAATAAAAAGGCTGCCATTTTGTCAATTCCGATTTCTTCAATTACAAAATATCTGTATATCGTAAATATATCAAAATGTTATCGAATAAAAAAAGCTGAAATTTTGCCAATTTCGATTTCTTCAATTATAAAATATCAGTATATCGTAAATATATCAAAATATTATCGAATAAAAAAGCTGTCATTTTGTCAATTCTAAGTGCTTTTATTTAAAAATATCCGTATATTGTAAACATATTAAAATGTTATCGAACAAAAAACCGCTGCAATTTTATCAATTCTAATTTCTTTTGTTTAAAAATATCTGTATATCGTAAAAACATTTCAGATTTTAACAAAAACATATTATTGTTCGATATAGCCACAATTGGCGCGGATAATGGCATCAAATCTGTCCATAAAGGCTTCACACACCGCAGGAATATGGCCTGATGGGTCTTTAAGGCGTCGGCTGTCTCATATTTTTTATTTGATAATTTAGTTTCCGGAATGGACTATATGGAAAAATCCATTAGAACAGGGAAATATTGTAAAAAAAACGTATGTTTCACGAGCTTTATAAGATGGTGTTGATTCTTCTTGAAACGTCCAACGATTTCCACAGAATTGTTTACGTGTCCAAGGTAACAAAACATTGTTAAAAATCTTTTCACTTAAACTTTGTTGATTTACCTTTATATCCTATAATTCACATCGTTTAATAAAAACTAGTCTGAAGCATCTTTTGGCTAATTCAGACGCTTGCTTCCGCCCAGCAATTCGCTGGTCTAAATTGTCTTTTGGTTTGCCTTCTAACCATACACGATCCCTTTGTTTGTTTATATATTGCTAAACCGTAAAAATTTGTTCATTAGAAAAGTCAGACTTTTTAAGCTCGCCACCGACCTGTAAGTGCTGTAACACCTTTGCTCTTGCTAGACGTTTACATATTTCTGAACCGTAAAAATTTTTGCATTACAAAAGTCAACATTTTCAAGCTCTTGCTCCTCGAAGTGTCTTTTATGCAGTTGTTAAATATTGCACTTTTTTGTATTTTGTAGGGCTTCAACCGTAGTTCATTTTTTAATATGCGCCCCATGATACGAGCAGACACATTGAAAATGTTCGCCAATTGAACTGCATTTTGTAATAGATTACGTTAAATTCCGGCCTTCAGCTTTCTAACCGTTTCTGGTGATGTTAATGTTTTTACTTGCCCCCTTCCATAGCGTTTTTTGATGGTACCGCAATCATTTTAATGTGTAATTTTTTTCTATGTCTAATTTTTAATGTGTAATTTTTGTCTAATGCACAAAAATTTTGTTCACTCGTAAATGTCGTAGCTCATAAACTGTGGCTGGTTACGATTTTTCAGCCAAATGCAAAGTAACGACACTGTTTCGTTTAAATTCCATTTCGATAACTTTAACTAGGCTTACAAACAACATAAAGGACTAATGTTTGTCAAGATGAGTGCGCTTTCATTAGCCGTTTGAAGTTGGTAACACCTATTCCGAACCTATGCATTCAAGAGGGATTTCTCATCAAGTTACGAGTTTTCTATGTATAAAAACAATTTCCCTTTGCATGTCAAATACGAAGCAATAAGCCCGTTCCGTTTGAATTCCACTTCGATAACTTTGTTTAACCAGGCTTCCAAACAACATAACGGACTAAGGTTTGTCGACAAATGAGCGCGCTGTCATCAGCCGCTTGATGTTGGTAACGCCTACTTCAAGCCTGTGCATTCAAGAAGTATTTTTCATTAAGTTATGAATTTTCTATGCATAAAAACAATTTATCTTTTCATGTCAAATACAAAGCAATGACCCGTTTCGTTTGAATTCCACTTCGATAACTTTGTTTAACCAGGCTTCCAAACAACATAACGGACTAAGGTTTGTCGACAAATGAGCGCGCTGTCATCAGCCGCTTGATGTTGGTAACGCCTATTTCAAGCCTGTGCATTCAAGAAGGATTTCTTATTAAGTTATGAATTTTCTATGCACAAAAACAATTTTCCTTGGCATGCAAAATATAAAGCAATGACACTGTTTCATTTGAATTTCATTTCGACAACTTTGTTTAACTAGACTTACAAACAACATAACGGACTAACGTTTGTCGTCAAATGAGCGCGCTGTCATTCATTAGTCGTTTGAATTTGGTAACGCCTATTTCGAGGATATGCATTCTAGAAGGATTTCTCATTAAGTCTTGAGTTTCCTATGCAAAAAAAAACAAAATTTCCTTTGCATGTCAAATACGAAGCAATGACCCCGTTTCGTTTCAATTCCATTTCAATAACTTTGTTTAGCAGGGCTTATAAGCAACACAACGGACTACAGTTTGTCGAAAAATGAGCGCGCTGACACTAGTCGTTTGAAGTTGGTAACACCTATTTCGAGCGTATGCATTCAAGAAGGATTTCTTATTAAGTTATGAGTTTTCTATGCACAAACACATTCAGTGAGCGCTTACACGCTTTCTATTTTTAGACTCAGTCAATAGAACCAACAGAGTTTAACGACGATTCGGAGCGTTAATTTGAAAAGCATTTACTGGACGTGCCGATTACTTGACTTCGAAGTGTTCATCAGATATATAGAGCTGACAACCACTATACCAAACCTGGCGATGACGGTTCGCGGCTATACCTGAAACAGACATACAAACAGCTTAACATTATGATAATATCATTTTGATAAAACTTCCTTCATTCAAACTTTGTAAAGAACACGATTTAAACATAAAAAAAGGCTTGAATAGACATAAAAAAGGAACTCTAATAAACCCAACAAAAGTCGAACAAAGTTGGTAACCGACAATGTTATTTGCAGAATAAGACCAATTTCTGTACACAGATTCAACATCTGTTAATTAAGTTTAATAAACAAACAGTATAACAAACTTTCGGTAAGTTTTTAACCAGCGCCGTAGTTTGAGGTTGTTTGTTAAACCACTGTACACTGTCACATAGTTCATCATCCCTCCATGTGGCTTAAAAGTTCTTGCCGTTGTTAAATTCTGTACATATTGAATACATGACGTCAGAGCTGTGCATTTCATACGAAAAAACATGCATGCAAGCATATATAAATAACCCCATTTGTTACTTTTGTTCCTTCCTAAAATATTTAACGTCTGACGCTTTTCAAAATTGCATTTTTCGGTAAGGGCGTTATATTTTTCATTTTCATTATGGCTCAAATATGGTCTGCTGTTTGTTTAAGTGACTTTCTTTAAACACTGCCAGATAGCGCAGCCACAGTTACTCAGCCTGCCTGCTTGCCTTCTTTCATAATCGCTCATCTGATTGGAATCGATTTGCGTTAACTCTTAACGCTTCCTTATATGACTTGGACTATACGAGTACATGTGGGTACCTGAATTGTGGTTAAGGTGTAAACAAACAATAACCACGTCAACTGACATTTGAGTTTATTACCTTTTCAATAATTTAACTCTATGGTGATAATAATTATTGTGGTTATTTGCTGTGTCGCTAGCCTTTAGTCTGTTTGCTATTTGCGCATTTACATGCTTTAGACATATTGCGATTTATGATCGAGATGAGAATTTTTGTTCAACTTTGGCGGTTTTGATAGAATTTTTTTTTTTTGTTTTCTTTGGAGTGTGGGAGAAAGATATGATGTGATTGTAAAGAATCAGTTTGTAATTTTCCAATAATTATATCAGAACTCATTGTAATTAGCAGAAGTTATTATAATAGTTTATAAAAAGTAAACTTTATACATATATTTATTATAGTATATCTTCAATATTTTGAATATTCATCTGAATTGCTGTATATGGTTGTTTGGACGTCCAAAGATTTTGTCCCCAAACATCGAAAACTATGACAAAAGACTCTTCAAGGTCTTTTTGAGCTTTAGGGAAACTAAAATGAAGCGCTTGAGGTCGATGTTTTTAAAATCAAATCTAAATTAGATCTTATTTTACAGGGTAATTTTAATCGAAAATTAAAGACATTCTTATGTGTAAAAAAGTTGTTTTTTAAATTTTTTTTTTTTAATTGGGGTGCTTTTTTAAATGAAACTTATGTCAGGTAATGTGATCGGCCATGGCACAATGGCTAGAACACGCAATTGCCATGCATATGACCGCAGTTTCGAGCATCGATACTACCACCTATCGTTCAGCGTCCACCCTGATGTGTCTGACAAACACCAGTCTGACGACATCATCATCTATCTTAGACCTTATAAGTGCAACTTTGGTCTTGCTGTATCCACAACTGATCAGATATTCATACTACGACCAATCCTGGAGAAGATCCAAGAAAAAACAATCAACACACCCTACCTTTTCCTCGATTTTGAAACTGCCTTCTCCATAGTCCAACACGGCAAAAATTGTATGAAGACATGACCGACTTTGGTATTACTGCAAAGTTTATACGAATATCTTCAATATTTTGAATATTTATGTCAATTGCTGTGGACGTCCAAATTTGTTGTACCCAAACATTGAAAACTAAGGCGAAAAAGACTTTCTGGTCTTTTGGAGTTTTAGGGAATCCAAAGTGAAGCGATTAAGGTCAATGTTTTTCAAATCAAATCTAAATTAGATCTTATTTGACAGGGTAATTTTAATCGAAATTTAAAGACATTCTTATGTACAACCGTACAACCTCATGCATATGATCGCAGTTTCGAACATCAATACTACCATCTATCATTCGCCGTCCACTTCGATGTGTCTGACAAACACCATTCTGGCGATATCAGTCTTTTACCCCCCATCGCTTATGAAGTTCTGTCGGTTGTGATTTGTGAAAGACTAGAATTTATTCTATCTGAACTAATTAGACTTTATAAGTGCAACTTTGGTCCTACTAAATTCACAACTGATCAGATATCTATACTACGACTAATCCTGGAGAAAATCCAGGAAAAAGCAATCAGCACATCCTACCTTTTCATCGAAAATGTTATTCGTTTTAATTACGACTTTTGTAGTAAGTTTTAACTATTTTTACGTGTTCTTCAGTTGTTAAATGACCTAACAAACATTTCACTGAATAAAGAACACTTCAGATGACAGGTATTTCATAGCAGACAGCCTTGCCAGATCGGCGGTTTCGAAACAACTAAATGTACTCGAATAACTCTATATTTATTTTTGGCTCCATGCCGGCGTATGGAACATAACCTCAACTTAATTTTTGGGCATATTTTGAACATAGTTGTATTCTTCATTTCCATACAGTGCGATTTTGATGTATATTTTTTTGGACATTTTGATTATTTGAATATTATGAGTATTTAGTTTTTTTGATTATTTTAAAAATTTTTAATATTTTGCATGTTTTGATTTTACGTCAATAGTTTCATTGTTAAAAAGTTTATGAACATTATGGTGCTTTGAATACTTTTGATATCTGAATATTTTCAACAATTTGTAAGCCGTAGGAGAAAAATGAATCATTTTTCAATCCTAACTTCTTGTCCATAATGGGTAGGATATTACGCCCTTTCTGGTAACAAAATGCCCTTTCTGTGGTATCATTAGAAAAGCTTTTGTAGCTTATAAGTTACTTTATATTTATATTTGTCTGCTATTTCATACGTTAATCGTATTAATTAAAAAGATGCTCATGCCGTCTATAGTGCATTAAATGTACTACCGATCATGTTCGAAAACAAGAACCCGCCAGCAGAAACATCATAATTGAATGAACGATATGTATATGCACATAAGGTGAGCCCCTTAATTTTTATACATACGAAATCAGCATTAGTCAATGACGTTTTCTTTAATTCGATGTTCCAAATTTAAAAAAAAAAAATAATAATAATAATAATGATAATAATAATTTTTGTCGTAAGTGTGTTGTTTTCGCTTTATGTAGCCACATTTATAATTTTTATACTCATAAATCAACGGCATTTAATTTAATGATCTAAAAAAAACTTTCATGTTCTACAAGAATATATCATACAAAGAAAAGAACAAAACCGTGCAAAATTTCATGGGAAAAATG
>JAHXMU010023754.1:72767-100306 GCA_019455685.1 Philornis downsi | reverse complement strand
ACTATCAGAAGACTTCTACAACTCGGAAATCCGTTAATGATTCCAAGAGGAGCAAGAACAAGATGAACAAGCGCTAAAGGAAACACAGATCATCCACTAAGGCTTTGTCCGACCTTCCTTCGTAATTCTATAGATAAATAGAATAATATATATCTATAAAGGTTTTCCACAGTGAAGAAATTTAGAATTTACCAATTGTAAGAGCTCGTATGTTTGTTTTATGTGTAAACAAAAACACCGTTCCCTTTTGCATCGTTGGAATGGTTCGAATGCACCCGAATGTCCCAATGAACGCCGGGTTAACACGAGTTCTAATACGCCGGGAACTGCGCAAGATCACGTTGACAGGCCAACCACTTAATCGGCATCTCGTTGATTACAGTCATTTAATACTCAGATCAATTCTGATTCACCATAAACGGTCTTATTGGATCGACGACATGTGAAATACGGTCGAATTCCTCGAAAAATGTAAAGGAAACTTTCCGGACTAAGTGGAAATGTAACAGTTGTGACCTCGAAACGATGTATAATTTCTCTCGCATCCTTTTTAGATCCCGAGTACGAACTTCAAACGAAAGCATACGTAGTCGGTAAGCTTACTGATCGTTTACCATTATGTTCAGTGAGTCATGTCTTGGGAGCTTATCCGGAGATATCAATGGCTGATGTGAAAATGGTACATATGGACTTGCTCTCAGGTGGAGATATTTACGCCCGAATTATTTTTCCCGAACTTAAGAAGCATCGTAATGGTAATCTTGTGGCGCAAAGAACGGTATTTTGGTTGGTACCTCGTCGGTCCATATTTTCGTCCATGAACCAAGTGGATCTCGGCAGTAGGCTCTCCCGTTTTTGGGAATTAGAAGAATTCCCCAAAGTTGTCACGATATCAGATTCTGACAGATATTGCGAAAGGCTGTACAAAGAAACGACATACGAGAACGAACGTGGTCGTCACGTCGTTTTTCTCCCGTTCCGACAACATTTTATAAATGACATTTATAAATGATTTCCCGTATATCCGCAAAATTAGAATACCCCGTTGGGTAAATTATAACCCTGATTATGACATGGAAATACATGTATTTTGTGATGCATCCACTCTATATGTTCGCGTCATCTCTTCCACGATGGAGATAAAATCGAATTTACTTGCTTCCAAAACAAAAGTAGCGCCTGTTAAATTTGTAACTTTAGTCGATTAGAGCTCTGTGAAGCCGCTTTAATGGCTGAAATGATTGAATCCTTGAGCAGTCAATTGAATTCGACTACTCATACGGTTCACCTGTGAACCGACCCCACTATAGTCCTATCGTGGCTACAAAAACCCGCATGCCGTTGGCCTACTTTTGTTGCGAGTAGAGTGGCGGCCATAACAGAAAAACTTGGAACAGATATCTGGTCGCACGTTGATTCCCGGTAGATCTAGCTAGTCGAGACTGCTTAGCTAGTGAATTAATTAATTCGCTATGATAGCATGGTCTTTATTGGCTTTGATTGCCTAAAAAAGACTGGCCACGAACCACATTCAACTATCACACCGACCTAGAATCCCGGAAAATAGAAATAAACTTGGCGAAAACCCTTGAAAAATCAGATATTTTACCACGTTTTCCAAACTTTCCCGTGCAATGAGAGTTATAGCACACATCTTCCGTTTTAACAACTCCGTCCAAAGAAACGTGCAATACTACGTGCAAATTTGGAATTGTCTCAACCCGTAATGAATTTTGTGAAGAATACGTTAGTACTTCTGAGTCGAAAGGAAGAGCTGCACAATCGTGTGAAGTGGAAATATCCCGAAAAAGACCTTGTTGTAGCTCGGTAAAATAATTTGCCCCCGAACGAATTAAAAAGAATATACTGCGGAAATGATTCCAAGTCAATAGTAGCGGACATTAGGATAGCGTCAGGAACTTTCACTAGTACTATTGTCAAGCTCATTTTCGTTGGCTAAGTCCGACCTGCTCTAATATAATTTTACCCGTTTTTTTATCGTTTCTTACTTTTTTCTCTTCTCTTTTTTATTTTTTCTTCTTTATTTTTTGCAATTTTTTATACATAGATTCTGTTTCACGTCGTTTGGAGGTTCATCGTCGCGACAGGAGTGTGGAGTCAAATGAAAAGCGGGCAGAAGCCGGAGCCATGTCTTGCTGGCTTTGCCATGGACGACACCCCCTCCGGAGATGTTTTCGATTTAAAATAATGACGGTGGACCGGTGAATTAGTGTTATAAGACGTCTGCGGTATTGATTTAATTGCCTGGCAAAGACTCACAGGCTGAGAGCCTGCACTAGCCGAGATCGGTGCACGGTCTGCCTTGAATCCCCTCAACCACATCGGCATCGCCAGCGCAGGACTAGCAACGACAGCAGCAAATCCATCATCGGCAACTGCGGGCCACCACCGTCAGCAGCATCATTCCCATCGCGACAACAACAGGCCACAATCTCGACGTCAAATTGTCCCACAACAACCGCTCGGGAGCACATCCCATCACGGTCAACAGGCGACCATCGTCATCAATGTGCATTCTGGGCGCATTGTTTAAACTTTTGTCTTTTTTTTTTTTAATATACTACCTACACTTTCTAATTCGATCCTCTCTTTTAAATGAACAATTTTTTTACTGAATTAATTTACATAAATTATCTCGTAATCTTTAAGTAGAATGAATTCACCCAATGAATTCCCCGCAATTACTTCTATACTCCTTTGTTGCAATCGTGCAAGGGGGCGGGATGTTTACGCGAATAAGTGGTGTATGATTTACTGAACCTCCCACGTACAATTGCCTAACAGGCTTTTCTTTTGACATTGTCATTCTTTTTTTTGTTAAGCTACCTTTTTCTCTTTTCGTTATCTCCGTACATAATGCCTTTACCCCGTTTGGCTCATGTGAAAGTATAGAGCATTATTAATATTATTACTCTTGTACACCCTGTAAGGTATGTAAGTATCCTCGCTTTAAAATCCCGATTCCCTATTTACTTTGCAAATAAATATACGTTTTATAACGTTTATATTAAAATCTAATTACTCCGTGTTTTTTCTTTATCCCACCAATTATTTTCGGAGAAACCACTTTGACCTCCAACAGCTAGAGATAATCTAAGGTCAAGCAAGGGTGATGAAAGTTTAAGTACGTGCGGCAGGATTCGGGGTAGCACCTACGCTTTCTTGGATTACGGAAAAATAATTCTGTTCGATCTCAGTTAACACAAAAAATGTTGAATTCTTCTTCGAGGGTGTTCAAAAAACCTCTGTGGTGGTGTTGCAAGGATACATGCATCTGCGATTCTCATTTCAGATGCTATTTTACTGAAAATCGTTTTTCGCTATTTACCGCAAATGGCCTTGCTGTTCTGACAGTAATTCAACTGGCGGCCAGTTTTCGGAAAGAATTTTGCCAGTTTATTGAATCAATCATAGATGAAGAAAAATTCAAGTGAAGTTTTCAGAATTCAAATGCTCGCAGATTGGCTTATTAAAATAATATGACAATTTCAAGAGAATAATTTAAGGAGAGTGAAAGATTGTTTGTTGAGTATGCACAATGTTTATTGGGGAGGCATATAATTTATCAATACGATATATGATCTTCCTAAAGTTATGAAAATATAAATAAATGAATAAAAAAACTAATAAAACGAACCACCTCCTAGGTTTTGATTATAATTTCTGACATTGTATTAATACTTTTTTAAGTTTCCAGACCACCACATACAAGTATATGACCTGACAAGGGCTTTCGTTTTAACTATGCCTAAGTGTGAGCAATGTAGTTGTTCTAATATTTACATCTTAACTGGTCGGTTGTTATCGTGCTGTATGCACAAAAAATACAGCATTCTCGACAGTGAGTCGAGTATATCTTTCACGGTACGGTGTAACATTGTCGTCTTTTACACTGCTTATATTTATTTATAAAATTGAATCCTAACTTGCCTCACGAGCAATACCTTTGAAATTCAGATTGAAATTATTTTCGGCTTTAACGAAGTTGATGTATAAATTTTCACTATTTCATTTTTAAAAATTCTTTGCAGCATCCTTGATATGCTGTCAACTTCATTCTATATTCTATAGAATAATTAAGTCCTGATAAAATTAATGTCCAACACTGAAAAAATGGTGCTGAAAAAAATGGTAATGAGTGGTCAAGGAAATATTGTTTAAGCTTCATGATACAAAAAAACAATAGACAAATCTCCTTTTTCAAGGTTGCTGTAATTCTTCCCGCTTTTTGATAATGCTTTGAAGACCTTCAGGAAATTTATGTGATAAAATTCTACTTGCAGCATTATTAGAAGTATCAGTCGTTAATACCATTGGCAAGTCCGGGTGAAAATCGGTGCAACCAAAAGTTGGTCTGATGTTACAGCATCTTTTATCATATTCATAAGGTTTCATATGCCTTATATCAGTATTTCGATAATAGTGTCATAATACTCGCAATATTATTGATAAATTTCAAATAATAATTTGCCATACTAACAAAAGCTCTTAATTCCGAAATATGGAATGGAAGCAGAGACCACGCTTGAAATTCGGTTGTTTTATTCATTTTTATACTACTTTGTATACTACTTTGTTTTGCCACCATTGTGGTAAACATTAGTCTTGACAGTTCATATTTGAAGTAGAGACGTGAAAAATTAATTATGGAAAACCTATAAATATAAACCTATAAATATAACGATAAACCAACGTGTTTTAATCGTTAAAACATTTTATCAAAATCAATCATCGATTACTGTGGCGATAAGAAAATTACGTGAAATTTTTGGGAGAAACAACATACCAATAAGACGCATATTTATCGTGTAGTGAATGGTTTCGAAGAAAGAGGGTATTGCAAGATCGGCTGAAAACATTACTGCTGCTCAAGAAACAATCCATCAACCTCAATTCGAGATCGTGCTCAGGAGCTTGGTCTTCAAAGAACAACTTTGACCACAATTTTGCACAAGGATTTGCATTTGTTTACATTTAAGTTTCAGTTGACACAAGAGCTTCTTCCCCAAGACCATTTACGCCGCCGTACATATGCCAATAGGACGTTACAGCTCGCCCATGACAACCCCGAGGCACATTTTCATTTGAATGGATATGTGAATAAACAGAATAGTCGGTTCTGGGCAATTGAAAACCCTCAAATTATTCATCAGCCACCTTTGCATCCATTAAAAGTGACAGTCTGGTGTGCAATTTGGTCAGAAGGAATCATTGGACCGTATTTCTTTGAAACTGAAAACGGCGGAACGATAACTGTCAATGGGGAGCGATATCGTCATATGATTGAAAACTTTTTAACGCCACAACTGCATGCTTTGGGCTTGGTTAACATGTGGTATCAACAAGACGGTGTCACATCGCATACAGCCGGACTTCTTTTTGTGGGGATATCTGAAAAACAAGGTTTATGGAAACAAACTAGAAACGCATGAGCAACTCAAACAAAACATTCGTGATGAAATTAATGAAATACCGCGTGAATTGTGTGGGAATGTAATGAAAATCGTGCTCAAAAGGGATTGCATTTGTGAGGCTAACAGAGACTACATTTATCTGATATTCTATTCCATACTTAATTGCTGACATTAAATAAAACATTTATCAATATAAGATCCATTTTCGTTCATTTAATCAAAAATTATAAACAAACAAAGTAGTATACCAGATAAGTTATCCGTTATACTGATAAGTTTATTAAAATAATATGACTGTATCGTTTGTAGTTAGCTGGTCTTAACTGTTATTATTTGAGAGCAGAGAACAACTCAAATAAGATTTAATCGGTTAGACTGATCTATTGGTTGTCATCGCCTTTAGAGGAAGCAATCGGTCATCCATGAGGCACTTACATCCTCAAATTAATTGTTAAATTAAAAAAAAAAAAATATTTGCCCACACGATGGCATCGCTTCCCCTTTTTCTTAGCGTTAAGAGTGGCGAGGTACTGTAATGACGTTTCAGATTAGCTTATATTATAAGTTTTGTTTTCAATATTTGCAAAAATTTTCATTGAAAAAAAAAAAAAATAAATAAAATTTGAACTCACTAAGTCTCGAACTCCGAACCTCCAGTTTGTGAGACCGAAGTTCAGTGCTCTAAGCCACGATTTTAACACTACCACTGCATGAGTTAACATTGCCCTAACAGTGACGGTTGATCTATGGGGGGATAATGTTAGCAATTAACAGACTTTCCAGACTTTCAGACTTTCAATTAACGACTTTCCGGGACATAAACCTGCTGAGGTCACTACAAGAATGCTCTCAATTGATGATCAATAATCAATTCTTATTCATTGCTTTACTTGTTATTATTCCAAAACATAATAGTTCTCTCGTTTCTATTCAATTCTCAACGGTATCATATTTCCTTAAAAATCTGATGTACGGCAATAAAAACCAAGGCAATGTAAGACTTTAACAGCACCTTTGAATTCTTTTCTATTGCATACGGTAAGGAAGTTTCAACATATTACTTACCACATTCAACATAAGTGCATACGAAGTAGCGTAATAATATTCATATAAGAGACCAAAATAATTTGCTGTACCTTAGGGTAGAGATGTTACAAAAACGGGGATTAAAGGCAAAGTTAATAAGAAAAGACACCCCTTCTCACCAAATCTTCAATGAAAAAAATTGAAATTGACGAGAACGTTTCTGTTTGTTGGCAAATATATCGATTTTCTGGTAATATTGTTATTAAAATTATTTGCAACAAACGGATAACAGACCTCATGGCCTTACTAACCAGAAAAATTACGAAGAAATTCCGCATTGCCGCCCATAATCAACGAAAAGCTGCACAATGATATCCTAACCTAGTAAAATGATATGAAATGACATGTAACTGGAGAAAAAGAATGTTGAAATGAAAAAAGAAAAAAATACTAAACATCATTGGTAAATAGACCACAATTAAAGAATTTGAATTTAGTAAAGCTAATGGTTTTCTTTATACACACATAATACATTTATTTTTTCTTTCTCTTGACAAAATTTGTAAAATTAATTCAATACATTGTTATAGCTTTAAGTCATCAAAAATGTATATCATCAATATCTTGTAATTCATCAACATC
Organism: Philornis downsi; assembly: GCA_019455685.1. NCBI lineage: Eukaryota > Metazoa > Arthropoda > Insecta > Diptera > Muscidae > Philornis > Philornis downsi. The sequence goes on along the minus strand of JAHXMU010023754.1, from coordinate 93,203 downwards.
ATCATGAAGACATTCTTTTAAGACTCTGCAATATTTGACATTACGCTTACCAGGGAGATTGAACAATTTTTTTTTTTTAAATTCAAAATCTGTAACATTTAAATGAAGAAATGTTAAAAATTCTGCTATAAACAAAACTGCGTGAATGAGAATGTTGATGAGAGATTATTTTTTTTTTCTAAATGACACAAATTAATCTTGGATTAATTCAAAGAATTTGTGTCTTTATGAAATCTAAATTCAGAATTTTTCTTCACTTCATGAATGTCTGTTCTTTTTTTTCTTCTTAGGTGATTATATGTTAACTAAAATGGGGTTAAATGTTAGATTCCACTAATTTCAATAGTTTCCTTTTCATTACTTAGTTTTTGTTTTTCCTTTTCTTTCTTTGTTTTTCCTTTCCTTTTTATGTAATGCAATCCGCAATCCAATTGTGAATTGGACCATTACAGTACGTCAATAAATGCAAACTGTAATCGAAGTTCATGCTGATGTTTGCCATTAAATAAAGGACTGCATTTATATGCATATGGCAATATTTTACAATGAATTCGATTATCATTAAAAACATCTCGTTGGCCTAATGGTTTTGATCTCCAGCGCGTAAAATAATAGCAAAGACCATTTTAAAAAACGTCAACAATGCAACGCCACAACAACACGTTTCTTAATTTCGATAACGTTATACAGGGTTATCCGGTCTGTCAAGGCTGTCAGCTGCTCCAGTTTTCGCGTTACTTCGAGGTTATTTTCCACTTGGTTCATGCGCCTTCTTCGCACATCTTTTTTCATCTTAGGATATACTCGTTGTACCTTGCCACCGCTGTTCAATTTTCCTCGTTTGTGGTCATAATATCTACTATACTATTGTCTTTGATTCATGTGGAAAGCCATAAGGAAATAGTACACAGAAAATCCAAACGATGTTAAAATCAATAAAGACATACATGCCGTTATATGTACATTTCGAGTGATAAATTTCTACGATAGTCTTATACACTATAAAATAATTCGTAACGCCTTTTCAAATGTGCAGTATGTATACCGCTTTGCTTGTGTGGACACTTTGGTAAAGAATACCACTGATCTCGGCTTCGATTTTATCAAATTTCTTTCTTGACAATTTTCGGCAAAAATAGCGCTGTCTTCTCATTTCCGGGAAAGAAAAACAATTCCAATTCCTAAACAGTTTTACATTAACATTTATATTCGCCATGTGGACGGCTGTATCAAAAATTACAAAGTTTCGTAAGGACTTCCTACCTTGGTCTTTTCATTTTTATATTATGATATAATACTTCTTGCTGTCTCTTACGTTTTTCCATGCTAGCTCTTAATATTTAATAATATTTATGTAAATTATAAACACTTGATGCGTACCGTTAACGGCCACTTGCAACCTTGGAGCAACCTTCCAAGCTTGCTTCAATGCCTAACGATTTTTGTGGTCAGAATTTGATCTATCGCAAACACATTTTCTATTTTTAATTGCCTTTATTTTCCATTATTTTTTCCTTCTCAGTTCAACAAATTTGTATTTGTTGTGTTTTGTTGAGTTGGATTTTTTGATATATTCTAATTTTTCGTGATGATGTTGCCAGGCTTATGGTAGTGTTTTGCATGAAGATCTTTATACTACTTTGGCAATATTTTTCATTAGGATTTTGCGGCGTATAACTGCATGTTGTAATTTAAAAACCCAAGAGCCTGTGCACGCATTACATCCAGCCTTATTACTCGTCAAAGGGGGTTTGATGCTTTTAAGTTGCTGTTGCCACAGAGCTACTTTATAAATATAAAATTTTTGCGTGCAGCTGTTATTTAATCTAACATATTGATGTTCAATAATAGAAAGCAGGAAGATTTTCAGAATCGATACAGAGCAACAGAAAAGATTGAATTACGAATAGGGAAGATAGTCAAATTATAACATAAAGATACAAGAGGTCTCAAAAAATAGAGAAAGGCAAAAGAGATTTCCCAAAAAGAGAGGGAGTGAGGAGACTACAATATACAAGAGAATTGAGCAACGAGGGAATCAAGGAAATAAGATCAATATAAATCACTCAATTACTCTGATAATGTCGTAGATCCCCCGATGAAAGTACTTTCGAAGAGCCTTTCATTGAAGAGTGATAAAAGATGTATTCGTAGTTGATGGTGATGACTCTCTTAAAAAGAGATGACTGGAGATGGATGGATAGGTTGGATGGTGATCACTGTTGGCTTGGCGATGATTTTGCTCTAAATAAAATGTTGTTAAAAGTTTTATCACTGTTTACTTAACATTAATATTTGACCGAAACATTAGCACAAATTAACATCATTATTATCATCATCTTATTAAAAGATTGCAAATTGTACAATGTCTGTACATACATTAGCGTTGATGATGTTTCGTATATTAATTTGTGCGTAATATAGGGTGTAACCTTTTCTAGAACGGGATTTCAGTAACTTAGAAATTAAGCAAAAGAAATGTGCTTACGCGAACTTGGAGCTGTTTCCCGCCCTTTTAGAACTGGCCTGATGATGAGGCTATGGAATCGTTGGCAACTTTTGGGTTTGTTGGGCTATCTGTGGACTCTTTTATGCCACCAATTTCGAGCCTTATTCTGGACAATGAACTAAGTTTAGGATGACGAACACAAAAAAAACACGTTAGATCGACTGACAGTCTGCCAACACAACCATGAAAACGACTTGCTCTCCAACTGACAGTAACAATAAAACTGTTTAAAATGGTTGCAAAATAGACAAGAGTAAGTTATTTCTCTTATAATCGATGTATATCTTATATTGGCTGTCAAATCTGTAGAAATGACAGACAAATATACATTTCTATAAGAGATAAAACCGAAATTTAATGCAATAAAAAAAAGAAAAATGCAACCTTGAGAAAGCTAGGAAGCATATATCGCAGTATATGGGGTGTTTCTCCCTTTTGGAGACTATGCAGGAAACCGGCAAGTTTCGTATGAAATAATTGGAACCAATGGATCAGGAATATTGTGTCTTCTTCGAACAATAATTACCAAACTATCGAAATGCAAATGCATTAAAACACGAAACACGAAAAACACTTGCAAATAATCACTCACTTGATGATGAATATCGGCACGTATTAGAAAGTTGGTAACAAAATGAGCAAATTTTATTTTTCACTGGTTCCTAGGACTTCCCAGACGTGACCGCTCTACGTTTTTGACTCAAAAAAATTTTTTTTTTAATTTACAGAAATGAACTTCTGCCATAGATTAGACGACAAGATGGTCTAGCTAGTTGATATTGCGAAGAATGAAACCTCGTAGACGCCGTTGTGCAACATATCTTTTTTAGATTTTAGTTAACACTAAAAAGCAAACAAATAAGATAAATCGTCAATTCTTTGATAAATAAACAATTAAGAATGAGTAGTATCCGCATACACGGGGCGTAACTAAAGCAAAATGAGGTCATTCCTTTTGAAACAAAAACTTTAATGAACTTCAATCTTTTGAGCAAAGTAAGTAAGTAAGTAAGTCTTTACAATTTTAAGGATTTTTTTTTGTATGGGTAACTTAAATTTAATAATACCAGCGTTTACTTCAAAAATAAACATCTATTGAGAATGATCATTTCATTACGGTATTCATTAAGTAAAGTCGAGCTTAAGGAATTAAGGATTGACTGTACCTTATTAAATAAACTAAAGTGACTAAAAGCGTTGTGTGTAATTTTTTAAAAATAAAAAGTGGCTTACTTCTCAGCAGAGATAAATTCTGCAGAATATAAAGTAATTTATCAATGTTTGAAACTAGAATTTTGTTTTAAAATCGCTGGCAACCATAAATATACATCAATTAATAGACCAAGCAACGTGAATACCTTAATATTGTCAAAGACCGCATTAACAAGTAATATTCCCCACAGTAGACGGTTGATAAGGGATAGAGTGACTCCACCTAAATATATAGTTTATCAGACGGTCTATATCCATCAAACGAGGATAGAGCAGAGGTTGAGGATTTAAATGTTGGTTGCCAAAGCTCTGCTAAGTTTAAAAAGTTTCATCAACACTTTTTTAAAAAATGTCAACCGAAGGCATAAGCCAACAAACTTGAAGATAACTGACAATCCAAAGAAAGTAATACCAATTCATTTTCTTAAAAATCACAGACACAACAAATTGATACAAAATGTTTATTTTGTAGATTTTCACAACAATATGTGTCTACTTGTCCACAATTTGGACAATACCAATAGAGCGACGGTTTGATTATATCTAATTTGTTTTAGCATGCACTAGCATAACAGCAATATATAAATACGGAAATAAATTGCATGAATGTTTGTCCTGGCTTGGGATACCTTAATCCATATCAAGATATCAGGCAAATAAAGAAGTCGTACCGTTGATTGGGATATTCTAAATACAAGCTACGAAGAGTGGATATGTTGATAGGGGCCGATACGTTCTTTGGTCTGTTAAGTATTGGTCGTATCAAGGAGGGTCCCAAAAATCCTAAACTTATGAGTGACGAAATGGGTTGTATCTGGAAGATACAATAACTAGCATTATGTAGAATCAAATTCCTACGCCAGTACTACTGAAAGTTTGAATTTTTTAAATTCTATTGAGCATAGAGTTGGAAGAACTTTCAAATGAGTAAAGTGTTCTTTCAATAGAACGTTTCAAATATGAAGAAAATTTCATGAGTTCTGCCTAGATGTTGCCACCAATTACTCCTATGACACTGTCAAAAGACGATGTACGATATTTTATTAAAACATCGGCTGACAAAAGTTTCCCAGGTCGGAGGGATGAATAATACCTTTATGAAAGAATACATTGGATCGGGTCACAAGCCTATAGCAGGCAATATGAATATGAACAAATCTCATTATTACCCCATTAATGTGTGTCAGGCGCGCAGTATAAACCAACGTCCAGTCGGTTTTGCGGTGCCTGAATTATTTTCCGCGCTTATCTTTTTTCGCATACATAAATTTGCAATGGCGGCTTAAATTGGAAAGTTTAAAAAGAATGGAATCGACGACATTTTTCCAGAATCATGTTTAATAAAAGTTTAACACTTGGAATGTTGTGCAGAATTTGGTACAGTTGAATGAATTTACAAATTAAATTGGGTTGATTTTTTCTCACTTTACCAAGCATTAGAATTTATTGCAATTGGCAAAAATTTGAGTTATTGAATCAAACGGGATGAAATTTCGATAATACAATACCTTGGTATGAGAGGTACCCGAATGCAGAACTTTTCTTACTCAGAACCAAGTTTATCATAGGTATGAAACCAAAAAATGAGTTTCTAAATCGGTCATTTGCAACGTGGACGGGTGGATATCTCTCATTCGACTTACAAACTCACGAATCAAAATTTGTCGAAAGATACTTAGTACTATAGACGGTTTTTTTTTTTTTTTATAAAGGGTGTCCAAACAAGAACGTAAGATTTAAATTTGGCGCCATTCGAAGTGTTATTGTTTGACATTTGAACAATTATTATTGTTTGCTAGTAGAAGGTACGAGGTTAGTAAAAATGGAACGCTACACGAATGAACAACGCATTGTCATTGTGAAATTGTTTTACCAAAATGGTGAACGTTTTGCGGCTACATTTCGCAAATTGTGATCAATTTGGGGTCACAATAATGCTCCAAAAGAGTCAACTGTAAAGAGATTAATGGATAAATTTGCCAAAAATGGGTCTTTTAGTGATGTAAAGAAAACAACGCGCCTTCGACCAGGTCGATCGACCGAAAATGTCGCAGCTGTACGTGATGATGTCGGTCAAACTGCATCCACCTCAATTCGACCCCGAGCTCATCAAATTGGTGTCTCCAAATCCACTATGCAACGAATTTTGACGAAAGATTTGCATCTTCATGCATACAAAGATCAATTGACTCAGGAACTGAAACCAGCTGACCATGGACAAAGAAGGAAGTTCGTTAATTGGGTATTGGAGAGACAACATGAAAATGCTGATTTTGCCGATAAAATTATCATCAGTGACGAGGCCTATTTCCATCTTAATAGCTTCGTCAATAGACAGAATTGTCACATTTGGGGTGAGGAAAATCCTCGAGTGATTCACGAGAAGCAAATGCATCCTCAACGTGTCACTGTGTGGTGTGGATTTTGGGCTGGAGGAATCATTGGAGCTTTTTTTTATGAAAATGAGGCATGTCAAGCGCAAACAGTCAATGGTGTTCAGTGTCGTGAAATGATAACCGGTTTTTTCGTCCCTAGAATTGAAGAGATGAAAGTAGAGGGAATGTGGTTTTAACAAGACGGCGCCACATGTCATAAAGCCAGAGAAACAACTCAATTGTTTTATTTAAAATTTAAATCTTGCGTTCTTGTTGGGACACTCTTTACAATACATCCGATCCATCGGGTGAAGGATACATTATTTGGAATATATCGCGTATATGGACGAGACACAAACAAAATGATAGTATTTTCCTGTCAGTAAAATCAGTTATTTCTTATTTTGTTGTTTCAGGATCGTACATTTTCCTTGGGACCTGCTGTTATGTCAAGACTATTGGATTATTATGACCTGTCTGGTGATATTCTACAAACCCATATCGATTCTCCCCGATCCACGGCCTATTTGGCGTCACTGTTTTATTCAGTGAGTCGAATAAATTTTTTTTACGTGTATGGTGCCGGATCTAATTTGAAGCCGTACCGAAAATACATTGAAGATCTTGGAATAAATAACATTCGACTGTTTGCAGAATCGTTTACATCATTTCCTCTAGAGTCGAACAGGTTTCGTACAGTCGTGGGAATCTTTGCAAATCCACCGAACTCTTTCAGCGCTGTCTCTGACCCAATTGATCTAATATGTTCTAGGGGAGGAGATTTAGGAATGCTTGAAATATTAACTGACACTGCAATAAGTGATGACGGCAAATATCGTGTCTCCCTGATTTTAGAAGAGCAATTGCGAACGTTGTCTATGGCGATGTCACGTCCTCAAGTGCAGTTCCTACTTTACCAGACCCACTCCATTGTGAACAGCGAAAATGGCGATATGACAGGATACGCCATAAAAATGGTTAATGCAGCTGCCTTAAAAAAGCATCACTGTTTGTATCTCGAAAGAAAACGGCTGGTGGCCTTAGAAGAAGCCGAAGCGGCGAATATTCCATCTGCGGCAATGGCAACAAGTTCACCAAAAAAACGTAACGTCCCTGAAGTGAAACAAGCGTCACATCCTAACAACAAAACTGTAGACATTGATTCAGCCAATGCAAACAGCAAAACAAATGAGGGAGACGCTGACGGCATTGAAGAAGTTGTACTCCCCGAAGTAGATGAATTTATTGCTGCTGAACTACCAGATGTTTGTAAAAATCAAGATAACTGCCTAAAATCTCACGAAACTGGCTGTTTCCTATCGCTGATACAGCGTAAACAAATAACTAGGCTGAACGCAAAATATCTCATACAAATGGCGGAAAAGAGAGGTCTTTTTGGTAAGCCTGCAGACAGTAAGGCCAATAAGTCTAAACCAGTGAAGACACAGGAAAGCCACGCCGAGAAACAAATTAACAATGTGGCTTCGCCAAAGACCCAGAGAAGAACAACCCAAAGTATTGAAGCGTTGGTAAGTCACTACTTATTATTCAACAATTGCACGCTTTCACCGAAAGCCAAGTACGCAGCATTGACAAAATTAGTCATGACTGAAACTAAAGAACTGGATGTTGCCACTCAATTTATATTTTTTCTCCCTAATGAAAAATAAAGTAAAAGTGAGAAAGAATAAACATTTGATGATAACAACCGAAGTAAATGTCATCGAAAATTGTTTGTGGATTATTTAACTTATGCTTCCACCCATTTCTGCATAAATAATTGGAATATCTTTGTTACCGACAGTTTCATATACCGAATTTATCGATTAATCATTTAGTAGAAACCCCTGAAAATGACTAATGGAGTTAGTTGCAATACGTAATTCACAGCGTCGGGGGTAATGCACCATTTCGTCGTCAACTACGTATATGGGATTGGCAAATCTGGTCTCTTCGTACGTTCAATAAAACGAATTAGTTACTTTCTGTACTGGCATGGCATTTTGTTAGATTCCTATTAATTAATCCTTTAAGAAATATATTGCAGTCCTTGCTTAGACATTTGTCAATTATCACTGACAAAGAACAAATTGTAATGTAAAAATGTAAAATTCTCCAGAGTTGGGTTTAGCCCTTATATGTTCAAAATCTCTTCCTACTGCACCAATTTATACTTAGGTGGCGACGAGAATATAGAACCTAATCTATTATAAATAACTTCTGGCGCTTCGGTCTTCTGAGCTTCTTCTCCAATTTGTCAGACCAAGTTTGGTCCTTTCCACGGAGTTTTGGTCACCCTGTTCATCATCACCTAATCAGTTTATTGCCGATAACTTTTCATTCTTGGCCACATCGATATACATAGATATATAGGTATACCTATATGTATCTCGCACAAATCATCGTTCATGCGACGCCGATACTCTCCGTTAACGATGATGGGCCATTATACTTTCCAGAGTATTTTTCTCTTGAAAATTCCCAGCACTGATTCGTCCGCTTGTACCATAACCCTGAATCCTGCGCCAACCAAAGTTTGATACAGTCGGATTCTTGTTTGTCGAGAGAGACTTGTTTAGTCACCACTACAAAATTATAGTTGTCAACGCGCACACAGCGTCCGGCGTGAGTAGATTCTTTGTTCGTAGGAACAAATAAATTCGTTTTGTCCTCGTTTACCACCAGGCCCATTTTTACTGATTCCTCCTAAATGCTTGATTAAACCAGTAAAATGTGGTTTTTGTTAAAAATGGTACCAGTTGTGTTAACTGGAGCTTTCCTCATAATCATCTCCAACACTGTCTAAACTCTCGTTTGGTGTGAAATTGTTCATTATGATTTTTGCCTATCTTTACTGAAGACTTCACATTAAGCTACAAAGACTTTTAACAATCAGATTAGCTACAAACGGCTCTAGTCTTTCTCATATCACACTCGACAGGATGAGTGAACAGAGAACATAACACACTCAAACTCCCATCATGGGGTATGCATTCCTCGACCTAAACCATATTTAGAGGCTTATGCATGCTGCATTGTCACACCCTCCTGGTACCTCCCGTACAAATTTTCTGATTGTCAAAATTTCAATATTTCTTCTGTAATATTTAATTACAAGGCTGCGATGAGCTAGGTAAAATTATTACTTATTATATGGCCTAGGTAAAATTTGAAAAAAATTGCCACGTCCCTTCTGGTACCCCCATACAAATGTTCGATTCAAAACCATAGTCTTTAGCATCTTTGAAGAAATTACACTGAATTCACTAACATTTAGCACGTATTATGCATTTGGTGATCTAAGTTCTGAGAGTGAAAATGTGGGGCATCCAAATTCCCCTTCTGGTACCTCCCATGCCAATTGACCGAGTTGTCGAAATTTAATTTCTCAGAAACCCCGATTTCGTAGACTGCGGTTACACAAATTCCTGCCAATGCTTAGCAAAATGGAAGGAAAAAAGACTTGATAACCATACCCTCTTTGGTAACTCCCATACAAATTACTTAATTTAACTCATATGTGCCGTGGTAGATCCATATTTTTCACTCAAGTGCACTAAGTTCAATGCAATATAGGATATATCAAGCATTTAGTAAACACAGTTCTGCGATTGCAAATGGGTGGTATTGGCACGCCCATTAGGTTACCATACATATAAAGTGACTTATCTAGCAAAAATCAATGATGCATGCAGATGGCATCTCTCACAGATTTGCCTCAAGACAAAAGGACGACAGGTGAAGGTTATATAAGTTAGTTTATTTGACTGAAATTTCTGTACTGATTATAATTAATCTTCACAAAACTTAGGTATATTTTTTATGAAGCTTTTGTTCTTGTAAATTCTTTTTATTATAGATTTAAATTATGGTCTTCTTCATTCTTCAATAGAACTAAGACTCCTACATTAAAAATATGGCCTACTGTTCTGTTCATAACTAATATTCTGTATTAATCTATAACTGTTGAAACTAAAACTATAACAAAAGTTTTTCCGTTCTGCATTTTTGGAACAAAAGGTTTCAGTTGATCAATTTGATGTTTTTTAGCGCTTAATGTAGGTTTGATTATTTCTGAAGACTTCTTTGCATACTTCTTAGCCGCAAAGGAACTAAAGAACCCACAAACACATTTACATCTTTGACCGGATGATTCATCACATGACATGACACATGACTGCTAGGGTGGCCGCAGTTGATATGGGAGAAAAAAAATTCCAGAATTTTAGAAACGGGAACCCCACAAAATGATGAGTCCTTGCAGATTTTACGATAGCCAAAGTTTGAGCACGATTGGACTATGTTAACACGTGCCGCTGGGGGCTCAAAGTTTCGAAAGAGTGTTTATATGGGAAAAATATGACTTTTTTCAGCTTTTACAAAAATTTCGTTCTACAGCTTAATTTTTTCAAACAGTTTTTCCTGAATCGATTTGAGTATAAAATTCTCTTTTCAAAAAGCTATAAAACTTCAAAACCGGTCAAGAACTCACCCAGAAACAGCAAATGCCCCAGACCAATTTTGTGCCAAAAACAAACACATAGGTCATGAAAACAAAACCAATCACACAGTGCGTTGACAACAGCAACAGCATGGTGTAATGATCTACATGGTAGAGACAGAAGAAGTTGATGTTGGTGTACGCAAAGTAAGAAATGAAAACAAGCAAAAATATCCGTTAAAGTACCGTTATAAAATAAGCACAATACAACAACACATAAAATAAACACCAACCATCAAAACAGAGACAATTATTTCTAGAAAAAACATTCTTCTATCAGCTCGAATAAAGCCTTAGAAACTTCTGTGCCTCTGTGTGCTAGATTTAGTTGTACGGTGCTTTCAGTGTAGTTGACACGCTTTTAAATTGTTTGAGTCTCTAGCATTTTTTCCTTCAATGGCTTCCACCTACACCGGTATAAACAGATCAAGAGATAACATTTTTATTATTGGCGATCCGAATCACCAGATAATGGGTTGTAAATTGCCCTCTAATCGTCAGGTTCTGGCAACCTTATTTTACAATTTGCGCACTGTAAAGTTAAATCTGAGAGATTCAGCACGAATAACTACACAAGAAGTCCTTATTTATTGGGAAAAAGCTCGGATTCCTACGAAACATTTGAAAGATTGGACGTTTGTACTTCTCAAGAAACCGAGGAACGTCCTGGACCTTCTCATAGCAAAAGTATGAAGCGTGGCGTTCGGGAAATTTTAACCATGAAACTATCTCTGTTGTTGGATCGGTGTAAGGTATCTGACAGACATGCCACAAGAATACTCATAGGTACCATAGAAGCACTTGGGGAGAATCCTGACGAGTTCAAAGTGTCAAAAACCACCATCCATGAAAAGCGAAAAGTGTTCAGAGAAAAAATGTTGGAACGAGTTAATATAACAGAGGATGAAGCAGTTGTAGTTCATTGGGACGGAAAACTTTTATCCAACCTTCTAAAGACAGAGCAGAGAGAACGAATCGCTGTTTTAATTTCTTATGGCGAAAATGAACAACTGCTAGGAGTTCCTGAAGTAGAGAGAAGCATTGGTGAAGACCAATCCCTGGCTGTATATGAGTGTCTTGAGGAATGGGGTGTCGCACATACCATCAAGGCAATATGTTTCGACACCACTGCATCAAACACAGGAAGGTTCAAAGGGGCTTGTATAATTTTGGAACACATGTTGGGTAGAGAGCTGCTTTACCTACCTTGCCGTCACCATATTCTTGAAGTAATGTTGAGAGGTGTTTTCGAATGTAGGTTAGGATCAACAACTGGACCTCACCCGGATATATTTAAGAGATTTCAAAATGCATGGCCGAAGCTCGACAAGAAGCAATATGACACGGGTATGAGCAACGAAACGGTGAAAAAACGTCTACCTCCGGAATTAATTGCGAACATATCTGCAGATTTCCAAATAAAACTCATGGAATCACATCCCAGAGACGAATACAAGGAGCTACTGCAATTGGTGTTGGTGTTTGTAGGAGAACTTGATGGAACGAAAGTGGGATTTAAATCAGTAGGTGCCATCAGTCATGTCAGGTGGATGGCCAAGGCAATCTATTGTCTGAAGATATTTCTATTCCGCAGACAATTCAAACTGAGTGATAAAGAACACAGTGCCTTAGAAGCTATCTGTATTTTTCTCGTTAGAGTGTACTGCAAAGCTTGGTTCAATGCCCACAAATCACACTTAGCTCCCAAGCAAGACTTTGACCTATTGCGATGTTTGTTGGACTATGAGGAGATTGACAAGGATATTTCTGAGAGAGCTCTGCAGAAGTTCTCAAACCATTTGTGGTATTTTAATGCAGAATTGATAACTCTCATTTTCTTTGATACCTCAATTTCAGACGAAGAAAAATCGGAAATGGCGAACAAAGTCCTAACTCTGAGTGAAATTGATACAGAAGATTCAAGATTTATAAACCCAAAACTTCAAAGACCTCAGTTGGAAGAACTGGTTAATGCAGGGCTATCTCATTTAATTACCAAGGCGACCATGAATTTCTTTGAGCGTTTCTATATTAATGCAGATTTTCTCAGAGAAGCCCCCAGTAGCTGGCCTGAAAATATAAATTTTCAGAAAGGGTTACGGATTGTGAAGTCACTAAAGGTCGTTAATGATGCGGCAGAACGAGGAGTGAAATTAGTTAGTGACTTTAATAACCTTCTCACCAAAGATGAGGAGCAGAAACAATTTGTTTTACAAGTAGTACACAAATGCCGAAAGCTGTATCCTGATGTTTCCAAATACACTTTGAGCAAACCTTTAGGATAAAGGTGGTGGAGCGAGGGATTCCAAGAGTTAACTGCAGCGTGGGACTTCATATTTGGACGGCAGCGAGCGACTCGCATGTCGTTTTGGGCTTTTAGCTTTTGCTGTTTCTGGGCGAGTTCTTGACCGATTTTGAAGTTTTATAGCTTTTTGAAAAGAGAATTTTATACTCAAATCGATTCAGAAAAAACGGTTTGAAAAAATTAAGCTGTAGAACGAAATTTTCGTAAAAGCTGAAAAAAGTCATGTTTTTCCCATATAAACACTCTTCCGAAACTTTGAGCCCCCAGCGGCACGTGTTAACATAGTCCAATCGTGCTCAAACTTTGGCTATCGTAAAACCTGCAAGGACTCATCATTCCCGCGGTCAAAAATACAACATGGATTTTTTACGGTCACCCTAATGACTGCTACTAATTGGAATCTATCTGGAAATGATTCTGCTTATCTTCAGTCTTACTTTGAATAAGGCGTGTGTTTGGTCCATAAAGTCTTCATTTATTTCTTTTGCTTCCGTTTTGGCAGATGTAATTTTTTTGTACCCAGGACGAATATTAATATTATGATTCTTTATTGAGCTTCGTAAAACAGAATATTTATATATTCACCCGGAGAGAAGAAGGTACATATCATTTGATACGGAATATAAATGGGCTATACCGGCCCAACAAAATGCAATTGCAGTAAGTGTACTGGTTGTTGTTGCGAAGTTGCTATAGATTGGCGGAACGGGATAGCAGAGCAAAAAATAAAAGCTAGCTTACCAAAAATTAGGTGAAGAAATCTATCGTACACTTCAGAAGTAAAACACGAATGAATGCGGCCAAATATGGTGCCATTGTCCATGATAAATGGCTAAAGCTAAAAAAACCTAGTTAAATTAAAATTATTGCTGTAAATGTCAATTAATTTTTCGAAAGGAGGGAGATAGTCGAATTTTGATGTCAGTATTTTTTCATAGTTCAAATATCTAAAACTTTCTTACTCATGAAAAAAAATCATTGCTTTCAAGGCGAAAGTGTCATAGAATGTTAAGGTCCTCATAGCCTTATAAAAAAATATGGGGCATTAATGTGGGCAGGAATCGAGATACTACTACCGGAATTTGGCGTCGGATTCAAAAATATTGAAATCGGATTTTAAACAAAAGCCCAAAAGGCCGCTATTTGAGGGCCTGGCAAAGAGATAATTTTTAAAGTTTTGGAATCGTCTTTAACTAGTCTTGATCGTAGGCCCACCGTAGTGTACATTCGTCTGTCAACGTGGACTCGGGATGGGGAGAGAATTCTCTAATTTTGTTCATTTGTATCCTAAAATATCAAAAATAAAAATTTCATTCCTCTTGGTGAAGAGATATTTCAAAACGTAAGCAAGGAGAGATGTAAATGGTACCGCCACCTAAAACAAGTCACTTAATCTAATATGAGATCAGAAGTATTTTATTATAGAATACATGAGATCGCTCACGGTTTTGAGAAATTTGTACTTTCAGGCGGTAGAATAAATTAGGATAAAAACTGTGTTATAGGCTACAACACACAGCTGGAATTGAACTATGCGCGCTTTCAAACCGGACTATTCAAACATTTCAATGAAGAAAAAAAACACAGACGATGTTGGACCTTCTAATGAACCTAATGTATTAAGATCGTACGACTAATGAGAATTCGGTATGTACCGAGTTATCAATTTTTCGGCTTCAAATGTAAAGTTAAGACTTTTATTTCATTATAATGTTTGAACCTTGTATGTACGAAATACAATGCCATTTAAATGACCGACTCTGAATTGTTTTCAGCAGTGGATCCTTTAGAGGTAGTCTTCGACCATTTTTTGCACATTTCGGTTGGTAAATAGCTCGCCGATAACTTGAGGAATGTTGGTTTTCAAATATTCTAATGTTTGGAGATTATCCGCGTAAATAAGGCCTCTGAAAAAAACTAACGGTGTCAAAGCGTGTGATCTTGGTGGCCTATTGACGCCGCCAAAACGTGAAATTACTCTTTCTTTAAAACTTCTCATACAATGAAGCCAAATTCGGTCGTATTGTGTGGCTCAAATCACGTGCCGTCCAGTTCATAATTTTCAATTACAGGCCAAAAAAAGTCGGATATGGAACTTGAAATCAAAATTTTGTGGAAAATAAAATTTTTGCAACTATAACATTTTCCCATGATAAATCCTTAGTAAATTTTTGTTTTTAATTCTGCCATAGCTACTGTTTTGAGATACCTTAATATGCAGAAACCTACTATCAGATAGTAAAACTGTAGTAATCCGACACTGTTTTATAACAATTTATATACATAGGTATACCGTATAAATTACTTTGCTTAATATGCATGAGAATTCCGTTTTCCTTCATTGTATAGGTATACTAGCACTTTAAGTTCATCATCAAGATTGATTCTTCTTAAAAAAATACTTGTTCCTTCTTTATCCTATGTCCAGTCTGAGGATGCAAGCTTCATCCTTGGTAAAATCTCGAATAGCCACAAAAATGCTGCTTCCAATGCAATGCCTTTAGGTGATGCTGTCTATAAAATTAGAAGGAATAATATTTTAATAATTGGTTGTACTAAACAATTTTCCGTAGAAAGATATCGATATGATATCTTTCTCGTTATGTAGGAAAGCAATTTTATTGTAAAATATAAAATGTGTGATAGAATTTCAATTTTAGACTAGTATGGTTTTTATTTTGTATGATTTTTTAAAATTTCTTTAGATTTTGTTAAACCTTTTTTTAATTTTGCGCCGTCAGTACACAACCAACAGTATCGATCTCGACATTATACGATATGACAGCTGTAGCCTCAATAAGAGTAAAAAGTTGCCATGGTTTCAATTTTTTGAAAAAGGAACGCATTAGAAGTGGTAATAAACCCACCACAAAGTTATGTATAGTTAGCAACTTTCTCGTAGTGTCCCAAATTAGAAGACTCTTTGTTTGTCGGAAAAATTAATTTGATTTTACATCGTTTACCTCCTCTTTCGTTGACTCGTCGATATTTTGGAACATTGCGGTTACATCTCGAAGTCTATATGCGGTAATATTTATATCATCATCATACGCAAGTGATATATAGTTATTATTAAAGATCTACGAAATTCATCAAAGGTCCAATGATGAAATCATTAGTAAGCAACTAGTACGATAATGCAAAAAAAAAAACATTCTTTATGGATAGAAGACGCAATTTTAATAATCTTTATTGCGGTTACGTTTGAAGTTATTTTGTTTACAATATAATAAGGTTGTTCATTATTATGAGGGTGCGTAACTCCTTTTTTCTTAAGATGAATCGTCCCGAGTCATCAAATTTGAAATATTTTCATTTACGTATAATTCAAAATTTTCCTGATTTTTGGCGAGCTTTTTTTCTTTTTTGGTTTTACAATATCTGTACAATTTATATGCTAAATATATAATTATTATTATAATCGTGATAATGAAAAAATTGCTAGTTATTGGGCTATTGGTATATTCATTGTGTATATTGTTTAACAAATTTCTGTTTTCAAATTTCATTTGTTCGTTTTTAGTTTCTATGTATTCAAAGATTTTGAAGTTATCATAATTTGTTTGTCCTAAGTACAAATATAATTTTCTGGTTGAATTTTCATAAGTTATTTATTTTTACAGTTTCATTAAAAGATTTATATTATATACTGTGTGATTTCCAGATGTTAAAATTGCTCCATCATTAATTATTTCTATTTCTGTATTTTTTTTTTTTTTTACATGTTGCAGTTTTTTTATTTAATTATAAATTGCAATTTTCGCCACGTTTAATTTTACAATATGTTTCACTTAATTCTATTTTACAATTTTCAACGTTAATAATTATGACTACATTTGATAACCTCATTGGGTATACCTATAATTAGTTTTCCATCTGTTTGTGCAATTAGTTTACTTTTGAATAATTTACATTTGTCAACAATTAATGGGTACTGTATAAATTATGTAATTTATATTTTTATTGATTATTTCTTTTATAATAACTTAACCGCACTTGTCGTGCTCGCGAGTCTCCGTTGGTGGATGAACTGAATTCCGGTTGCCCATGGCTCATATGGTGACTGAAGCAACTCGCTGACTTAGCGCCTCGTGTAGAGGATCATGTCAGTGACAGCCGGATGAATGTTGACATGACACTTCAGTGATCGCAGAAATACGCAGACTTGGCCGCTCGTGTGGAATCATGTCTTCAACAATAGTATGAGACGATGTAATTGCGCCATAGATAGTATTATGATATGAATTGTATTTGATAACTCAGTGGTATGCGCTGACTTGGCAGCTCGTGAGAAGTCATATCACTGACAACAGTATAGGGTGATATTATTATGATAACTCCTCCCTTTCTAAGTTGGGGACTTCCTCGGACATATTAGCGACTTTGCTTAATGCCGTCAGAATAGACCGTGCCACAGAAATCGACTTTCGTTTTTTGCGTGTGTGTGGTTTGGCAATGTAAATCAGAATCAAGATCCCGCATAATGCAAGCAGGGCAAACAGAATAAAATTATTATCTCATTCAACGTCCTGTTGTACGTGACGAATATGGTAAAGGTTTCTCATGTTGGTGTTATGAAGGTAGGGAATACTAAGAATTTCCAGATGTTCCTTTAAATTAACCTTAACGGCCCGTGGTACTCCAGGACTCAAAGCAACTGTGGCATTTCTGTTGTAAAAAGTTGTGTCATGGATTTTGACATGATCGTCGAAAAGGACCAAGTATGTGCCACTAACTGTTAGTGGGAGTCTGGTCATTAATCACAATAAAGCCATCATCAATCTCGGTGACGGATGGAAGGTTGTTGAAGGTAGTGCTGCAATTCGCGTTATTGCCGGATATAAGTTGTATGGCACACGATGTAGAGGATGCCAAACAAAATGATGGTGCTGATCCACTGCAGTTTATGATTGCGGCACTCAGCTATTGTGGACTCTTGAAGATGGAGTATCTTGCCATTATGAGCAACCGGAAATACAATAAGTTTTTTACATACGGAAATAGGTATACGGTATTTTATGAGGAAGTATATTACATTATTCACTTGTATGATCTTAGTATTAGCAAACCTGACAATATCAATATCAATATTACCTTATCACTAAGCATTCCTAACCCGGAGGGTGTGAAATGCGTAATAGATTTGCCGTGCCCATGGAATCGGAAATGTTTACATTCATATCGGAGACTGATCGAATGTTATAGAAATTTTATCCCTGGGACTGTGAAAATTTTATTACTGATCAATAAGTTGTTATTCAAGGTTTCAATTTCTACTGGACAAGAGAATATCAGACTGCCTTCGAAAAATTGAAAAAAGCATTGGTGTCTTCCGCAATGTTGGCATAACCTAATTTTACTACATCCTATCTACTCACTACCGATGCAAGCTCTACATGTTCTACATGACCCCGAGACTCGGTATTCCGCTATCGAGAAAGAATTATTGAGAACTCTCTGGTCATGTCTTTTGGGGAGGCAACCTGGTAAATTGAAGGATGAAACATTCACGTTGGCTCTATTAAGTCACCAGTTATTAAAGTTCGATTTCGAAATTTGCATAAGCTCAGAATGCGAATGCTTTCAGCAGACCTTCCCTCTCAGTTGAGGAGACATTGGTTGTTCATACCAAGTCAAGAACTTAGTTAGACGTGGAAAAAGGGGCAGAATGTGGCGATTTACAACTGAAGTTATGAACCCAAAAGCAGAAAGAAGATCTGAACCAAAAGGTGATGTCTGAGTTGAAGTTGATAAATACGTGATGCTCACAGACTGCTTTGAGGTACTTCCACGACAGTCCATTAGGGGACCATAGTGAGTAATAGGGAGACACTTTCGACTGGCCAATATGGACAGAAATGTGAAATGTCACATCAGTAAATTTTCACAATGCCGGCAAAAGTAGTGTGCTCGAAGAACTTCATCGCCTATTGTGTACACTAATACACATAACCTGCCATTTCAAAGAACATTTATGGAAATTCCATGTCCTCTACTGGAGACCGGGCTAATACTCCTCCATCAACTGCCGAAAGACCATGTTAGGACTGGTTAACCAATGCGCAATGTTTGCACTTTTAGTCTCAACTCTTGCGTAAGTGAACATAACCTCAATGATGTACCACGCCGAAAATCGCAAACCCTAAATTAAGGACCTCTTGAACGATAGTGATATTGTGATCACTGTCACAAACAACCCACGATAGCGGGTACGAAAGAAATAAACATAAATACGCCGCTCCAAAATAGCTGACCTCATTTTGAAGAAATGTTGACCAGAGATTGTTAGTTTGTTGGCCAGCATAAATTATTGTAACTGAGTTAGTGCAGACACCCTTTACCTGAAAAATAGCAGAATGAATGAATGAAGAGCAATAAAGATGCGTTTAAGTTCGGAGTATTCCCACTACATTTGCTTCATACCGAATACAATTCAAAATACACAAATTTACTGAACAAAAGTCTCCAAGGACTTCTGAAGAAATGTATATAGTGTGACTTTCTAAGAAAAAGCAGATATAATACGATTTTAGAAAACTAATAAACACAGTGATTAATAAACCCTTAACGGGCACGAAAATGTAAATTATGTTTTGAAGATGATTTTCAGATAGCTTTGCTGAAATAATGAATAATTTTTAATGTTATTAAATACCAAACAGGAATAAATGCATAGAAATTTTGGGCGAATGCCGACGATACTTCGAAACAATTTTTAGGGCTGTACTCCACATTCCCGAAGAGAATGTAAGGGATGTCTATATTCTCCCTTCATGGAAATTCTGCAAAAAGGTATTGAAAATGTGGGGATCCAGGGAATTTTGGGTTGCCTGGAGGGAAAGGGGCTTTTGGTTTTCAACTGTGTGAGCCGGAAATATTCCAAGGAAGCTTGTAATATTTCTCACAAATTGTTCACCGAGGAAGGAAAAACTAAAGAATAAAAACACAAGGAATTAGAATTTGGATGGACAATGTCTATTTCTTTATTTGCAATTGAACAATTGCACGGAAGCTTACCAATGTGAACTGGATAGTTTGAACTCACAGTAACAAGTTTTAGCTTGCAATTTTGGGAATGACAAAGCGACTAAGAGAGTATATAAGACATATTGTAGCCATCTTTAGAACATTCTGTAACACACACCAATCAAACTATTAAAGCTTGAGTTGATGTGTGATTTACGCGCTCAAGCCGTGGATGTTTGGCGAATTAACATTAGGGTAGGTGAATATGAAAGTTATCGGAAATATACATATTTTGGCATCAACATTCCGCCCGTCTTGCAGTGCCACTGCAATGAATGAACAATAACTGATCTGTCTTATGTAGGCTCTTGTCGAAAAGGAACTATGAAAATGAGTGAGATTTTGAATTTACATTCCAACGGACAGATGCGAGAAGCGCATCAGGAAATTCATATTTTTGAAATGTATAGCTTGAATTATAATAGCTTAAATCTAGCTGAAAAAATTAAAATGTAAGTTTGTGTTTTGGTCTGAAAATAAGAAAACTGGTAGTGCATATATCAATATT
>JAHXMU010023754.1:58942-72757 GCA_019455685.1 Philornis downsi | reverse complement strand
CTAAAGAGTTCAGTGCGAAACGTAATAAAATTTATGTGGAGCATGAACCGTAGATCATCCACCCAAAAATAGTAGCCTGTGCAGTAGGTAATCGTGGGATAGGCATTTACCCCAATTATGATATCTATACGGGCAGACTCGTAGAATTTAGGATCCGCAAAGAAAAGATGCGGAAAATTCTTCTTGTAAACCTCTGGTAGTGACTCTGCCGCCGTGCGCATTGCAATTCAATTATCCACGCGAATGTCGCCTCAACCTTGACAGTTGATTCGAAACGAGACCGCAGTGTGAGTGGACAGATCGTTTCGTCCTTCAAAGTTAGTGTGGTCAAATCTAACTTTGTGAACATTCTGCGTGAAATACGACTTACCGGAGACCCGGTGTCGAGCAGGCATCATGCGACGGCGTTCACCGATGTGCCCTCAATTTTAACCAGGACCGTCGGCAAAAGGATGGTTCTGTTCTGGTTAATCAGCGCAGAAAGCGACGCTGACTTCGATGTGGATGGTGCGGTATTCGTGGGTTTAGCTTTCTGAGGGGTCGGTTGGTGTGACGTTTCCGACTTCGGTGGAGAGGACCAATTTTGTTGCTTCGAGTCGGAATGCAGCAGCGTGTGGTGGAATTTATTGCAACGTTTACACCCGTGATCACTGAAGCAAGTGCCATGTGAATGATCATGCGCCAAACAATTAATGCAATATTTATGTTTTTGGACCGCTTCCATTCGGTGAGTCCCATCCATATTTAAGAATTTGTTGCATGATCGGAGAGGATGTGGACTTTACCACAGCCGGCACATAAACAAGGAGGCTTTCCTGGAACTAGCCTTATATGGACGTGACTTAGCATCAGATCAACGGTAGCGGTTGGACGATTTGGGCATGATTGCTGACCAAGTCGAAGAAGAGAAAGAGGAAATTGTGGAAGTTGGAAAAATTAATGCTCGGATGAAAGGACGACGAGTTTGGTGATGGGTCTTGTGATGATACCCCGCTGGGTTATCACATCCGCAACCCGAACATGATGATCAGTGCCAAAATATGTCTTGGAAACGCGGCCAAGACGCCAAAAATTGGGTGGAACATTGTCATCTGCGATTACGACTAATGTGTTTTCTGTCAGATTATCTTCGGAAGATTACCATTTGACACGTTTTTGCAACTCACGCAAGTACTAATTTTTCCATCGAGTGCAAAAACCATGGTAGATTGCCTTGAGTCTCTGCCATCTATTAATAACTGAAGCTGTCTGTTCTTCAACAAGTGGATCGATAGGTGAAAGTATCGGAGAACCTATTAGGAAATGTCCTGGCGTCAGGGCCGAAAAATCAGAGGGCTCCTGAGACATTGGACATATAGGGCGTGAGTTAAGGCAAGCTTCTATTCTCGCAAGAAGAGTGGAAAACTCCTCGAACGTGAATTTGAAAGAGTCAGCGAACTTTCGGAAATGGGACTTAAAGTTTTTCACACCCGCTTCCCATAGTCCAACCATATGGGGAACACCTGGGGGAATAAAGTGCCAGCTCAAACCTTGAATTGAATAATTAGCTTTCACAGCGTCGTGCGAAGTCCGAATGAATTCTTTCGCTAAAATTTTAGATGCCCCAATGAAGGTTGTACCATTATCGGAATATACATGTAATGGGCATCCTCTACGAGAGACGAAGCGATTGAATGAAGCCAGGAATGTAGGCGTGGACAAGTCTGAAGTCGCTCCTAGGTGTATTGATTTTGTTGCAAAGCACACAAAAACGCAGAAATAGCCTTTCGTTATACGACAGCCTCGTCCGCTGTAGCTTTTGATGTCAAAAGGACCAGCAAAATCTAAGCCTGTACGCAAATGGTCGTGAGAATGTCGTTCTCTCTGACAACGCTTTTTATAGAGAATAGACGGCTTGTACTTGTATATAGTCGCCTTTATCAAGTTTTTAACCTTCGCAATCCAATATTGCGTACGCACCATTTTCAGTACTAGTTGGTTGCCACCATGAAGAGTGACTTGATGAATGAATTGGACCAAGGGTCTGGAGTATTGGCATCCGTACGGCAGAATGAGAGCTCCGGCGATGACTCGAGACGATCACAAGCGCGAATTATGCCGCCAGAATCTAGGAAAGGATTTAAATTCATAAGCGAACTAGATGAAGCTAAAGAGTTCTTGGAAAATAGTACCTTACAATTCTCCGGATAATAGGCCTTTTGGCACATTCTAATTAATACGTTTCGGGCCATAGACAGTTCAGAACTCGTGATCAAAGTGGATTCTTTGGAGAAGTTCGAATGGAATTTCGGACGTGTACGGTGGAAGAATCGATACACGTATGCAACCACCCGAAGCACCCTGTGATATAAAGAAAATCGTTCAGGAATGTCCTCAAATTTTCGGAAATAGGAAAAATGAGTTTGTATTGACTTACGCTCCAAGTCCGTCTCGGCGCCATGACGGACCAGACCACCATAAATCCTTATCGGCAATATCCTGAAGAAGAAGTCCACGACTAGCAAGATCCGAAGGCACATGGAACCATTTGGAAGGGTCAGTAATTTGAACAATTTGTGAAACTCTGTTGGCAACGAAGGTCATCCAACAGCAAGGAGGTTTAAAAAGCCAGGAGAGGACAATGGTAGAATCTGTCCAGCAGAATATGAAATATATTGGAACAGCCAATATTGGAAGCAAACTATCGATCATTTCTGCTAAAATTACAGCACCACAAAGTTCTAACCTCGGAATGGACAATGGTTTCACAGGGTCAACTTTGGTCTTTGAATAGACCAGATAAGTTGAAAGGGAAGTACTTTTAGCGATTCGTATATATAAACCAGCTGCGTATGCTTTCTCCGAAACATCACAGAAATCGTGGAATTGGACATCAGAATCTGGGCTATAGTCGATCCATCTTGGAATCTGAATCTGATCGATACTGGCATAAGTGGATTGGAACAGCTTCCACTGGGAAAGACTGCCAGGTGTTAGGACCTCATCCCAACCCGTGGCCTCAGACCAAATTCTCTGCATCAAAATTTTCGCAACAACTATACATGGCGAAAGCCAACCTGCAGGATCGAATAATTTCGAAATTTGGGAGACAACTTCTCTTTTAGTATTAGTGCAAGAGGCTGGAAATGGCCTTGTGACGAAATAAAAAGAATCAGAACGAGCATTCCAACGAATTCCAAGCGTTTTTGCAGTGCTGCTCTCGTCGAATTCGAGAAAATCTTCGCACAACAAATGGTCGGATGGAAGATCCGCTAAGATATCCTTTGAATTTGCCGTCCACTTCCTCAAGGAAAACCCGGCTGATTGGAGAGCAGAATTTAGCTCATTCTTTGCTTTAATAGCCATCGGAATAGAATGAGCACCAGCCAGGGCATCATCCACATACATATAATTGCGAAGAATTTTACTCGCAATCGGATGGCTGGCTTGCACATCATCAGCTAGTTGGAGGAGAGCCCGAATAGCTGGGTACGGACCCCAAAGGTCACTATTCTCAGCTCGAAATCACGAATGTCTTCATCAATATCGTTTCGGAATAAAATTCTTTGAAACGGAGTATGACCTGGATGTACAAATATCTGCCTATACATTTTTTGAATGTCGGCATTGAATACGAAACCGAAAAACCTCCATCTCAGGATTAAAAGAGTTAAGTCACTTTGTAGTACCGGACCAGCATGCAAAATGTCGTTGAGACTTAACCCATTGGAGGATGCAGAAGAAGCATTGAATACCACGCGAACCTTCGTGGTTGTGCTCTCCGGTTTGATAACCGGATGATGTGGTAAATAATAATGCAGAGGATTTTTACACAAATTTGGAGGCGAAACTTCGAACATATGCTTCAACTGGGCGTATTTTAGAACTACATTATCATACTCTCTTTTAAATTCAGGAGCTCGACAAAGTCGAGCTTCATTTCGAAGGAATTGTGCCATGGCACTTCCTCTGGATTGGCCAATGTGCACACTTTGTGGATATCCTTCTTTGAACGGCAGAGCTACAACGTATCTACCATCTTCGTTCCTCTTCGTGGTCGCGACGAACAAATCCTCACAGAACTTATCTGATGCCGTCATGAAGTTCTTCCGTAGAAGATTCTCCACCTCCCAAAAGCGAGAAACCTGTTTATCTGAAGAGATTTCGCAGAAATTTGAAACGATGTTGGAGGTGGTAAAAGAGGGACGAAGTGAAACTGGGCCGGTCAAGATCCACCCGAAAATGGTTTCTTGGGCATTAATGAACCACAGATCTCACGCTTTACACCAGATAGCATAATAGAAGGTATGGAATCACCACCAATAAGTATGTCTATCTTAGAACTTGTATAAAAATGTGGATCTGCCAATTGAATTTGCGGAAGATCGGAAATGGAAGGCGCCAGAACTGTTCGTGATGGAAGATTCCCTGACAAACGAGGAACAACCAATGCATTGACTGAAATCTCTAGATTCTCATCAAATCTAGAGCCAAGAACTAAAGTGCATTCCTTTTGAACTGTAGCGGAAATTGAATTGTTCAGACCGGAAGTGCGAGCGCTCGTGCGTTTGAATGGGAGTTTCAGAACGTTGAACAACCGTTCTGAATTGAAAGTTCCCTCAGAACTAGAATCTAGGAGCGCGAGTTACGTACCCTCATCCTAATCTCGCCATTAATGCGGATAATGACATCAACATTATTCTGCAGAAATACCTAAAACGGGAAATCATTTAAATTGGGGCAATTACCGAAAATAAGCAAGTAGGCATAATTTTAGAGTTCACTAAAAGCAGCAACAATGTTTATCGATTATTACAACATTGTCGCTGTTTATGTCAACTTGGCATTTCAAACAAGAAAGGGGGAATCGGCGACAATGTTTCACAACAATGTCGCTGCCCGCAACCAACTCAGCAATAAGTGTATTAATAATATCAAATATCAATAATATCAAAAACAATGAACAGCAACAATGTACACAACACTATCGCTGCCTCAGTGAACTTACCAATCATTGTATATATACAGGAAACAAAATTATGAAGATTGCAGTCTTAAGACCAACGAAGAATAAAGGAGTACTTTATAGCTAAAGCTATATTGTAGTTTTATTTTTGTCAGCTGAAGCTATTAACTTCAACACGTAACTGGCGCAGTCGGGAAAGTTAAATTCTTAAGAATTTAAAATTAAATATCGTTTAATTAAAGCCACGAATGCATAAAAACTAATTGGACAAAAGAAAAGTGTTTCTGAAAAGTGTTTAGAATTTATAAAAACTAATTCTTAAATGCATATGTGTTGGTTACGCCACGAATGCATAAAAACTAATTGAACATAAGAAAAGTGTTTCTGAAAAGTGTTTAGAATTTATAAAAACTAATTCTTAAATGCACAAAGCATCTCGGCAAGATATTTTTAATCAAAATCGCCAAGTGGACGACGAAGCAAATATGGAAGAATTAAAGGAAAGATTAGAACAGTTACAAAGTGTAATACTGCAACAGGAACAAAGGATTCAACAGCAACAATTGGACCAACAACAGCAACAACAACAATTGCAACAGCAACAACAACAAATTCAACTCCGGCAGCTACAACAGGGCCAACAGAATGGTAATAATTTTCTCATGTCACCGAGGGACATTATTGAACAATTTAGAAGACTAAAGCCATTAGAGAAAGGAACACTAATCCAATCAGTGGTGACCATGCATATTTAATCAGACAACTAGGCCCTAAACCAATATGGGAGAGGATGAAAAGAACATTGAAGCATCATCTACAACCGGCGAAAACCTATGCAGACATATTCAGCCACTGTAGAATGATTAGGGTAAGAAACCTAAGAGAATTATTTTATGTATTTGAAAGTGCGAAACAAGATTTAGCAGAAATATATGACTTTGACTCAGAAAAGCGTGGAATCTATGCACCATCATGTGTAGATAGAGATTTAATAAACATTATGATAGGGAAAATTGATGGTCCCTTAAGGGCACACATAAATTTAAAAGAAAATATGATGGACATAATTTTAAACTACTCTAAGCTTGGTTTGTTGGAAGATAAAAGAGCAATTCACTATGAACACCGAATAATTCCTAATAAAGGTGTTAAACAATTTTCAGACAAAAAATATGATCCAAATAATTCCAACGCTAAAAGTGATATTCCACAAAAATGGGAAAATGCCTCATTCAAATTTAAAAATAATACCGCTAATAATAAACACCATGAGAATAGAGATATTGGCAATTCTCAAAATAGTAATAGCTATGTCGATTATCGGAAGGGAAATTACAACCAAGGTAGGACAACCAGGGACAATAATTCAGGCCAATCAAAAGTATCATATATGAGCGTAGATACTCGGACATCCCATCAGAATCCTATGGACATTAGTAACATTGAAGAACAACAAGAAGACATTGAACAAGTAAATTTTTCAAGTCTGCCTCAAAGTGCCGACTACCCTTAACCACCATTACTATTGGTAAACAAGCTATTAAATGCGTAATAGACACTGGATCGGATACCAGTATAATTAAACCCGGAATTCTTCGGGGATTTACCCAACATAAATTAAAAAAACCTTTAATATACCGAACTTTAACAGGAATAGGCAAAGTTGAATTTGAGATAATTACACCTATACCGAAACAATTTATCGCGAAAGGCACTCTAACTTGGAGGGTAATTAACTTCCAGAGTGAAAAATACGATGGTATCATTGGTTTAAATTTTCTTACCCCATTTAAAGCAACAATTAATATGTCGGAAAGATTCATTGAAATATTTGGAAACCGAATTTTTTTCGAAGAACATATATATCCCTTCACCTTTGAGGAAATATGTAACATTGAAAGAATTGAAAGCCATAATATATACAATAATATCGATCTCTCCCATTTGAACAGAGAAGAAACAGACCATATTAAGAATCTGCTATCTAATTTCAAAGATCTATTTTACAAAGATAGGGACACACTATCTGCCACTACAGAAATTTCCCATGAAATTAAAACTACAACCGACAGACCATTATATTCGAAAATTTACAGATACCCCCAAATTCACGAGAAAGAGATTCAATCACAAATCGAACAAATGCTTCAACAGAAAATTATCAGAGAAAGCAATTCCCCATATAATAGCCCACTGTGGATAGTTCCCAAAAAAATTGACAATTCAGGTATAAGGAAATGGAGGCTTGTCATAGATTACAGAAAGTTAAACGAAAGCACAGTAAGTGACAAATTTCATATTCCAAACCTCTCAAATATACTCGATAAACTAGGAACCGCTCAATATTTCTCAACAATCGACCTAGCCAAAGGTTTCCACCAAATCCTCATCAGAGAAGAGGATAGAGTGAAAACTGCGTTTTCAACGCCATATGGGCATTATGAGTTTGTTCGTATGCCATTCGGCCTCAAAAATGCGCCGTCAACGTTTCAAAGGCTTATGAATTCAGTGCTTCGCGAATTCATCAATAAAATATGCGTAGTCTATATGGACGACATACATATTGGTGTTTAGCACATCCTTGAAAGAACATATAATTAATTTAACTCTAATATTCCAAACATTGCGAAACGCAAAACTAAAAATTCAAGTCGACAAATGTGATTTCCTTAAGAAGGAAACACAATTTTTAGGTCACATCCTGGCCAACAATGGTGTTAAACCTAATCCGAATAATACTGCGGTAATACAAGGCCTTAAATGCCCAAAGACTAAAAAACAAATTAAGTCATTCTTAGGAATGACCCGATTTTATCGAAAATTCATTCATAATTACGCGAAAATCGCTCATCCTATGGTCAAATACTTGCGGAAAGGAGAACAGGTCAACCCGGATGATCCTAGTTACATTCTTTCATATGACAAGTTAAAAAATATGGTAATTAAGCCTCCAATTTTGAGATACCCGAATTTTGAGAGAAGGTTTAAA
The DNA here is from genome assembly GCA_019455685.1 of Philornis downsi. NCBI lineage: Eukaryota > Metazoa > Arthropoda > Insecta > Diptera > Muscidae > Philornis > Philornis downsi. The sequence continues at coordinate 64,823 of JAHXMU010023754.1, read as the reverse complement.
ATCATTACGGATGCAAGCGATTTTGCTATTGGTGGCGTCCTAACTCAGGAAGGTCACCCTATTGCCTATGCTTCTAGAACACTTAATGTTCACGAGACAAACTACGCTACTATTGAAAAAGAATTGTTAGCAATAGTTTGGGGAGTCAAATATTTCAGACCCTATGTTTACGGTAAGGAATTTGATCTGGAAAGCGACCACCAGCCACTGAAGTGGTTAATGGCGAAATATTCTGGAAAAGATATAAGTCCTCGGCTTCAAAGATGGCTAATTGATCTCGGGGAATATCAATTTAATATTGAATATATTAAGGGCAAGTGTAATTATATAGCAGATTTTCTAAGCAGGATTGATGCGGATAATTGCGAAATAAACATAATAGATCCAATTAATGAAAATAAAATTACACCCAACAATGTTAACTCTGACCATACGGAAAATGATGCTAACAAAGCTGGCAACAATGAAGAGCATGAGGAAATATGTGAATCTTTAAACGTTGAAACCTGTCACTCTCAGGAGGAAGAATTAAATGATCACTTCCCATTCTTGGAAACAATTGTTAATAGGTTTAGAACTCAAATTCTCCTAGTACACCATAAAGAAGTAGAAGTGAAGCCCATTTTCGGAAACAAACGTATTTACATTGATAGAAACGATATAATATCAAACAATTTGGAAGACATATTTCACCGGAATCTAAGAAAAGGCAAAACCGCTATATTCTCCGAGATTGGAGAACACCTTTTTTATAAAGTACAGGAGAAGCTAATAGAGATGTATCCTGGTAATAGCAATATCAAATTTGTAAGATGTTCTTATTTTGCTAAAGACATCGAGGACGAAGAACAACTTAAAACCCAAATTTCCTATTTTCATAAAATTGAATTGAATTGGAATAATGCCCACATTTGAAGGTATAAAATTCAGACTTTATAATCCCAATATTAAAACAATTATTCATAAAATAATTAATAACTGTCATATTTGTTCTTCTTCTAAATACGACAGAAAGCCGGTCAAACCGAAATTTGCTTTTACTGAGACCCCGCTTCAATTAAATGATATTAACCATGTCGACACCTATACCAATAGCAAAAGCTCTTTTATAATTTTCATTGACAAACTCTCAAAACATGCCATCTGCTTTCATCTTCCCGATAGAAATAGCCATACAATTGTCCAGAAAATTCAAGAATTTCTCGCCATAAAAGGCAAGGTTAGAAAATTTGTTTTTGACAATGAATTTAAATCTAAAAACGTCATAGATTTCTTGAATGAAGAGCAAATAGAGTTCCACGTAACGAAACCTAACAGTCATACTGGTAACTCAGACGTAGAAAGATTGAATAACACAATTACAGAAAGAATAAGAAACTTGAACCTAGAAGCAAAACTAAGTATTACAGAACAAATGACGAAGGCCATAAAGTTTTACAATAACAGTTTCCATAGTACAATAAAATGTACACCCCTTGAAGCCCAATAAGGTAAGGTTGAAGTTGAAGATCTTAAAAATAGAATAAATCAAGTAAAGATGAAGGTAATCAATAAACAGAACAATGTCAGAGAAGAATATCATGATAATCGTGAAGAGGATTATATAAGTGTCAGGCATAAAGAAAAACCAAAGTTCAGGAAACAGAATCTTACTGGAATACATCACACAAATATTAAGAGACCAAATAAATTCCTATTACTTTCAGACGATAATCCTGTTAATGATAGCTTGCATACCAATGCTTTCGACGGCGAACATTCAAATAACACCAATTAATAACGAAAATGGATACAGTGTGCTGAAAATGTTTGATACTGAAATAGTAAACCAAACAAAAATAGTACTACACATAATCCGACCAATCGAAATAAATCACATCATAGACAACCTGGAGCATAATACAATGGGATTGAAAAGTGATTATAGAAACATTATCCAATCTGAAATTACCACCCTTAGGACTAAATTGAGATCTATCATGCCTTTGAGTAACCGACAAAAACGTGGCTTACTGAATATAGTCGGATCAGTAGACAAATGGCTATTTGGTGTAATGGACGATGAGGACAGACAAAATATTTTAAGTCAATTAGACACCACTAATGGCAACAATCATAATATCATTGAAACAGTTAATCAACAAATAATTATAAATAACCACTTCAACGATAGCATCAATCTGATAAGATCCAGTGTACTGGATGACAGAAAGAAAATTGATTTAGCCATAAATAGCATTCAAACACAAAATTCGGAAATAAAAAGTCAATTGCTCTTTAACGACCAACTAATGAAATTAAAATTTTTGGAGAATAAGATAAACCAAATTTTAGGCAATATATCCTCTGCTAAATATAACTTATTTCACCCCTCAATTTTGACTTCCGAAGAAATAGATCAATATAACATAGATTTTTATAAATTAAAATTAATCAGAATGGGTGTATTACTATACAATAATGATTGTTTAATATTTTCAATTAAAATACCTGTGAACTTTATTAAAGTGGAAGTCAGATTAATTTTACCCATGCCCAATAAAATGTATTACGAAATCGAAGAAAAACAAGAAATGATTGTAAACATAGACAACAATATATATACTTACAGCACCAATAAAATGTTAAAAGAATTAAAATTAACAAGAAATTGTGTATTTAAAGATAATTGTAAATTAATATTTAACAATAAAACATCATTTGAATTGATGGACGATGAAACTGTAATAGTAAAAAATGCCATAAATATGAATATTGATAACAACTGCACAGCAAATACAAGCTCTGTAATAGATGGCAATAATATCATAATGTTTTCAAATTGTAAAATAACTATTCAGAACGAAATATTCTATAATCAAAAAGAAAGTTACTTGGAGAAGATTCCAGATTTTATAAATTATAACAAAAACAATTTTTCAAGTAAACTAACTTTCAACGATATAGTTTTAAGTAATTATAAAAATACTGAGAATATTAAGGAATTAAAAAAGCACCAACAGATTTCATATTCACTAATTGTAATTATATCTATATCGATAATGACAAGTTTAACAATAATATGTTACATTTTTAAAGGAAAACATGTAAACATTAAAATTAACGACAGAATTCAGGAGAATCCTGAAACAAAAGAGGGAGGAGTTACGTACTCTCACCCTAATCTCGCCATTAATGCGGATAATGACATCAACATTATTCTGCAGAAATACCTAAAACGGGAAATCATTTAAATTGGGGCAATGACCGAAAATAAACAAGTAGGCATAATTTTAGAGTTCACAAATAGCAGCAACAATGTTTATCGATTATTACAACATTGTCGCTGTTTATGTCAAGTTGGCATTTCAAACAAGAAAGGGGGAATCGGCGACAGTGTTTCACAACAATGTGCTTCACCTTGTGTCTTCTGAGTCAAGTGAAACAATTTCTCGACCGGACTAAGACGGGAATTCTTGATATACACGGCAGTGAACATATCCGGAATGTGGGCCAAGACATATAATCCCCATTGAAGACCTCGGTTTCGCACAGTGGAAGATGGAAAGAATAGCCGGAATATGTATCGGGAGAATTTCAATTTTTGAGAAAGGCTGATAGAAGGGGGTGGAATTTCCCTGAGAACTGATTGGTTCTTGAAATCCTCACAAAGCTGACCCAATTTTGTCAAGCACTTGCAATACGTCACATACGTACTTGTACTTGGCACGCGACGTCTCGAGTTCTGAGGCCTTACCCCCGTGCTCACCGTCTGCGTTGTCACGTACACTCTCATTGTCATCTTCCTCTTCGTTGTCCCGATCATGAAGATGTCTGTCGAATGCAGCCTTAATTTCTGACCAAGTTGACTTAAGTTCTTCAATCTGAATTTCTACCGAAAGAGCAGAGCATAGAGGAACTTTATTGTCACTGATGTCCGCATCGAACTCTGTGAGACGATCGGCTAAACGAATGGATGAATCAAGTGACATTATAATTTGATTTCGAAAATCGAACAGAAATTTTAATTGAGGAAAAAAAAAATTTTGAATGTGGACAAAATTTAGTTTCGGGAAAAGTAGTTGGTGCATTTTTAAAATATAATTTTCAAAATAACGCACAAAAATATGTATTTTTTAAATTCAGAATTAAAGAATTTTTTTCTCAGAAAACAAAATTGCCCAGGTTTGAAAATAAAAAGAAAATAAAATTTTCGAAAATTTGGTGAAATTTAAGACAAAATATTCGCATTTGAACTGGAGTGCCACAAACAGTATCAATGCCGACCAGAATGAAGAGTAGGGTGAAGGGTTTATTAGCTTGGTAAATTCAATGATTAATAGAAGGAAAAACCTTCTTCGGTTTGAATTTGAGAACAAAAAAATGACAAATTGAAAAAGTAAATAGATTTACCAAAAAACGCTAACAAACAACTTGCACCGAATGTAGGGTATGCTACGTTGAATGTCCAAAAGAGCACTTCGCAGATATTTCCGACAAACGAAAAAAATAATCAGTCGTAACAAATTGAATAGCGACTCGAACGGGCTGTAGGGTATACTACCCAGAATATCAAAAGAGAACACAAGAGATAATAGGTACTCTTATATAAGTTAATTCCCGTTATGAAATTTTTGGTTTTTTAAAACTATCTTCAGACATTTAGTCTGAAGATGTTGTTAGTTATTCAAACGTTTTATTGGAACTGAACATATTAATTTAATGTTATTTTGCTTTCATTTGTTTTTTCTGATATTTGAGTAACGTAACATTAACCATTTTGCAACAACCTATTTGGAGACATTAGGTCAGCAAGTTTTTGCATTTATTTTGTTAAGCGTGTGAATGCTCAATTCTTTGGAATTGACACCATTTAATATATTGTTAAGCGTGGGAATTAATTTTGACAATAACTTCCGTTAACTCTTCCGCCCTTAAATGCGTTCGTCCACGAGCGGTCTAGAAGTAGGGTAAATTATGTAATTTTGCTGTTGATGTTGGGATTGAATTATTATCTTTTGGAGCAGGTATCTCTGTTTCGGGATCCAAGACTACTGTGGTTATTAATTTTTCATTTTTTGCTTTCTTGATGGCCAAAAGTGTTAAACCAAATGTAAGAATCTATAATTTGATTTCTTTTACATATTTTAATTTTATTAAATTGTAAGCAATTATTAGTTATTGCATATATATCGTTTTCATTTACAAACATTTGTTTAAAAGTTAAATTTATAATAGGATCATTTTTAATAATTGGTTTTACAATAATATTATTATGTATTGAAGTAGGATTTGTCAAAGGAATTTTAATTATGTATAGGAGGTTTGTACCATTACTTAACATGTTAACATTCGCCAATTCTAAAGCTTCCTCTATATTGTTAAAAGGCATTTTCTCTTTTTTTCAATTTCTCTATATCAATAGTCATTTCTTCTTTGTTTAATAGGAATGAATTTATAATATTATTTTTAGCCCATTGTATGGCATACTTTATATTAACAATTGTTTCTTTGATCAGTCTTATTTTATTTCTTAAAATTTATATTTCTTCATCAATCAATGCTTCATCCTTTCTTATTGTATTTGAAAAATCATTTACTAAGTTTGTAATATTGTTTAGCCTGTTAGCGAAATCTGTATTTTTTATCATTTGCCTCTCGTTGTTGTCAGCTATTTCGTTTAACGTCTTATAAATAAGTTCAGCGTCATCATGGTCGGGTGGCCCTGCAATGAGTTTCCAAATTTTCCCTAAACTATCTATTGATCTGACATTTCTTTGTGGTGTCATGATCCTAAGAGTAGCTAACAGATCCAAGCTTTGGTTTAGTTCAAAATACATGGTTGGATATAATTACACAAAAAATCATAATATGATCCAAGATTAATTGGATGTATGAATTT
>JAHXMU010023754.1:0-28942 GCA_019455685.1 Philornis downsi | reverse complement strand
GGTTGCATAGCGGTTTGTGCGAATAAGCTCCAGTGGCCTCATCAATAATCAGCACCATATTGATTTTTTTTTTTTTTGTCAATAAACGGTAAATCACACTAAGAAGCGATTGCGTTTTATTACGAAAGGCAAAATTTGTCATATAAAGCGCAATCCCTTTCTTACAAAGTGCATTAAATGAGCTGGAGAGCACCTATCAATAAATTATTCTCGAAACCTTCAACTGAATATGTAAACTGTGTTTTTTGTGAAATAAATCACCCCGCAAGCTATAAAGGTTGCCAGGTCTATCAAAAGATCATTAACCCCAATAAAACCCCTTGGGCCAAAAGAGCCGATAATTCTTCCCAGCAGACAATACAACACAATACATCCAGATGGTACAGCACACGGAGGTTCTGGAATACTTATAAGAAACAACATAAAACATCATTTGTCAAACCCATATGCAAGGCCCATATGGTCTGGCCCAATAAGTATCTTCGCTATATATAGTCGTCTCAAACACAAAATAAGTTGCAAAATGTTCAAGGAGTTCTTCAAAACACTTCGTAATACATTTGTCGCAGCTGGCTACTACAATGCCAAAAACACCCTCTGGGGCTCTAGGCTAACAACAGGAAAAGGTCATCCACTTCAATATGCAGCTGAATCAATGAACCTATACACGGTATCAAGTGCACAACCGACTTATTGGCCAACAGACTGCAGCAAAATCTCCGATTTACTAGATTTTTGTGTGACAAGAGGTATTAAGAAAGAGACAGTGCGATGCGAATACATTTATGATTTGTGGTCTGACCACATCCCAGTAAAGGTAACTCTGAGAAGAAAAATATTGCCTACATCAAGAAGTTGTGTACTCCATAATAAACAAACTGACTGGAATCTCCATAACATTTGGTAAAAACTGATGTAAATATACACATTCCTTTAAACTCGGATAACGATGTAATAAATGGAGTTGAGCAGTTTAATAATATTACCCAACAAGCAGCTTGGAATTCCACCCCTTTGAATGAAAAAAATATACCCGGACAAAACAAAATTCCATTGAGTATAAGAGACAAAGTGGCTGAAAAGAGGAAGGCAAGGCAAAAGTGACAGAGAACTACATATCCGCCCGATAAAGCGGTTCCAAATAAGTTAACAAAAGAACTCAAAGAGATCTTAAGTGTAGAGGATAGTAGAAAAACTGATAGAGATCTGGAAAATTTAGATACAACTGCAGCTACCGACTACTTTCAGTATAAAGTAATAAAGCGTACGAACATGCTCATTAAACACGATCCCCCTATTCGAACCATACAGAAGACATGGGCTAAAAGTGATTCTGAGAAAGCTGAAAATGAAAGCTTAAATGAGCTGCACAACTTTCTAAATGAAGATTGCCAGATGGACTTGCCAAATACACAATTTAGCACCTGCGAAGTTAAAAATATAATAGCTGATTTAAAAGACCGAAAAGTCCCGGGATACGGCTTGATCAGTGCTAAAGTCTTAAAAGAATTGCCTCAGGAAGGCTTACAGGTTCTAACAAGAATATACAATGCAATCATATTAAAGTTGTACATTCCGCCACAATTGAAAATATCACGGGTGAAAATGATACGAAAACCACCTGAAGAAACCTCCTCCAAAAGTCCTCGAAATTTTATTTTTCCGAAGATTGAACCCTATAATAGATGGGACGATTAAACAGGTTCATAGATTAGTTGAACTGATAAATAAATCTTTCGACACGAAAAAGTATTGCAATGCGGCATTTCTGGACATTTCACAAGCCTTTGATAGGGTATGGCACGAAGGTTTATGATTCAAATTGGGGAAAATGTTACCCACGAATATCTTCATTTTTCTGAAATTTTATTTATCTGAACGAACCTTTTTTGTTAAACACGGCAAAGACATGACGGACATGCTAAAATCGCATTCAGGAGTACCTCAGGACAGCATTACGGGTCCTACCTTATATCTGATTTTCACTTCAGATCTACCCACAGAAGAAGGGACTCTTATCGTAACGTTTGCAGACCATACAGCTGTACTTGCCACAGACGTCAACCCGGATCAAGCATCTAGAAAATTGCAAAAACATCTCCATACCATAACAAAATGGCTGCAGAAATGGAGAATAAAGGCAAACGAAACGATATCGGTTCAGGTAACGTTTACACTTCGGAGAGGATGTTGCCCTCCCGTGTCTATTAATAATGTTGAGATACCTCAAGCAAATGATGCAAAGTATCTAGTTTCTGTATGACAAATCCAAACTATCCCTAGATAACAAATTAAAAATCTATAAATGTGTCTTAAAGCCCGTATGGACACATGGAATCCAGTTATGGGGGATTGCAGCAAACTCCAACCTTGAAATATTGCAACGCTTTCAATCCAAAATACAACGAACCATTGCCAGTGCACCCAGATGCTTCTCGAACAAACAATAGCGTAGAGAATTGAAAACACCCTTCATTAAGGAAGAAGTCCAAAAATACTCCGCTAGATACATGAATCGTATTCAACAACATCCGAATCAACTGGCGTCCAATCTGATGCGCGAAACACCATTATTTGCTAGACTTAGGAAGAGAACCACACAAGACCTGGCTACTCATGACGAATATACATACAGTAGTAGGGACACTCAAGAAAGTGTTCCCGAATAAAAATAAAATTTTAGTATATAAGTAGTATGTAGGCCAATGTAAATATTAATGAATGTCCAAGGACAGATTGTAACAAATACAGAATTAAAAAAAAATTGATAACCCTTTATTTTTAACGGAAGTTTGACGAAGATACCAAACGTCACACTTTGAGATTATTGTTATTCAATAATATTAGTCAATTATTCGACTACTCGAAGTGTTCGTCAAACACAACGGGGTGACTGCTGCTCACGCTGTACGCTGGGTTACACCCGGGATAGTCAGAATATTGCTGAGGAATCTTTCCTTTTTGTGCTGGGACGTACTCTTGCGCATTAGTGTTAAAAATGTGAACCGAATGCACTGATATTACCGAAGAAACCGCTCTATGAATTTCCACAATTTAGAAAAAATTCTCTAGAATAGTATTAGAACGATACCGTTTTTGAAATATAAAATGTCCGTTGCCAACTTAACTCGATGTGAGGATAAGCGAACCTCTTTGCGCATCCACAAAAAAGATCAATATCGGAATAATTTCGCAAAATATTCGTATAGTTGTTCTGCAAAACTGAGAAATGTTACTTAACACCAATATTCCGCAATTCTGTTCCGAAAAAACATAAAATAGTTCATGATAATACGTTATTGCACCGCATAAAGTAATTACAATTTATGTATTTTTTTAATAGTTAAAGCTGATAAGCATGATTTTCATATGTTACATATTAATTTCCGTAAATTCTAATCCATTTTCTTATAAACTCATTAATGCTAAGCTGAGGTTTTAATGTTTTCAGATTAGTCGGTTAGGAACTCCTACAACAGCCAGTACCGTAAGATCTAACGTTAAAAAAGCATCTTCGCACAAATCGCCACTTGTTTTCGACCATGCAAGTAGAATTTGCAAGCGCTTTATAAAATCGTATGTGAGTATTTGAAAGTGTACCATTCCCACAAATATTGTTATTATTTTTATTCTTCACAGACCAGCAAAATACCAATCAGTTATTGTAGCCGATACTCGTACAAAAGCAACAATAGGAGATCTAAAAGTCTCTGGATTTTATATCCTATGAATTTCGTGACCATAGAAATGAAAAACATGCACATTAGCTGAAGGCGCTGTTAAAACTCTTCATTAAATATTTAAGAACTTTGAATTATTTTTACTAAAATAAACCATTTTTCAAAAGAATGAAAAATATAAACACTTGTATTTTATTTCACACATGGTATATACATTTTTTCATTTCGTCGTTGTGGAAATTAATGATATCAAATCAGATTATTTTTATAAATAATTTTTAATTAATTATAGGAGTTAAAAATAATAATTCTGAAATTGCTTATATTATTAGGCCTTGTGATAGACCTTGAAACTATAATTAGTACCTACGACTATCGTTCGCATGATTTCATTTTGAGCCCCGACAGCCGTCAATATTTTTTGAGCGTCGGAGTAGTCGAGCAATCGGTAAGTATAAAAAAAGTTTCTCAAACTGAAAATCATTAAACAGCTCTCTGAATGTAAAAAACTCTTCCAAATATCGTTCATGGGATACTAGAGAATATGTTTTTATGATGATTTTTACGAACTTCTGTCTGCCCACTTTTACTGGCGATCCTTACATTTATTAAGTGACAAACCCATTTCTTTAAAGTTTATTCATACATTTCCATTAATATAAATTTACAGATATTGAAATTGGTCCAAATCAATCTATTAAGAAAAAATTCCCCGTACATGGACCGAATTCACAACCTGAAGTTTGGAAATTTTTCAGGGTTTTTATAACTTTGCGAATAAATAGCCAACTGTATATGTAGACACTGGAGAGAACTATTCCAACCCATGTTTTTTAAAGAACCGGCCTAATTGTAAGTGTTGTTATCAGCAAATTCTAAAAATCCGTTACACAACTCCAACCCAACGTCCTCGTGCACTAAATTCACATGATGCGTGCAAAATTTGACGAAATTCAGTTTAACTGATTGAAAGATATGAAGCTAAGAATTTGTGGCTTGAAAGAGTTATTTATACGGGAGAAATGGAACGGTTACCCGCTCTATTTTTCAAAGCATTATAAAGCAATACAATGGACACAAACTTAGATTGCTGCAGTATAATAATTAGGAGTTACAGGCGAAAAATTAAATTTAGGTCAACTTGTATGAGTGATGCCAGAAGAAGCCAATGAGCTGACAAAATATTAGGCTGTGGCAAGTTTTAAGAAGTTTCATAAAAAATGTTGATACTTTAAACGCTTCCTTTTGGGTGTTTACAGTTTTGCCCTATCAAATACCATTTACTTTCAAGCCTTCGAATTGAAATCACTTTCATTGGGAAACTGACTAGATTGAGATGACTTAAGATAGGGACAATCTATTTCTTCGTGATAAGTTAGCAAATTCAACAATTGATAAATATGTTAAAAATGTTAAAGTATTGTCAAAAAAATCCAAGCATTATTCCTTTTTGTTTGCAACACATTTCTAAAAAAGTTGAAAATGTAAGAACTACTTTTCCCAGTCTTAGAAAAAGTTTTTATGGGTGATCTAAGAAATATTTTCCCCGAAAATTTTGATGATTTAATTATTGTTCTCAGTAATTTAACAGTATTAATATTTTAAGGGCTTAGTAAAATAAATAAGTCATATTAAAATATTGAAATAAGACCCAAAAATGAATACATTTTGGTAATTGTTTTATATGAAATAAATCCCGCATTTTTGTAGGATATTTCGCAGTTTTTGAAAGTAATTTCGTTTTTATACTAACACTGATGAAAATAATCGTTGGCGTTAAAAAAAAATTAGAATGAAATAACTCTGTTTAAGCCAGAATGTGGCTTCGTTTCTTCCCTTATTCGATTTCCCATCGAATGGCAACCCTCCTTTTATTTTATTTTCGTTAGGACCTATTTGCATCTTTTCCTATGTTATACTAAATGTAGCCTAACAGATTCTAACAAGTAGCGGCTATTGCCGAATTGAAGCCACCTTAGCCCATCTTTTTCTCGCGATTAGGTTTCTGTTATTCGTTGTTCAGAGCTCTGCGGTTCATTTAATACTTGGAATATAGATCACCATTTTCATTTTAAAAAATTCTAATTCCCCCACCTTATGTTTTATTTCCATTGTTGCGGATTTTCCCCGGATATCGTTTGCCTACGCAAACAAACTCTAAAAATATTTTTTTTGGGACTTATTTCTCCTTACAAACTTTTTTTTAAAGAAATCCCGCATATTTTTGTCAAGAATTTTCATATTTCCTAGTACAAAATGATTTATTATAATTTGTAATTGTTTTTTTTTTGGTCGACACATCGCCGCAGTCGAGCATTTTATAAAAATATTTTCTTTAAATAGTGTTACAATTAAATAAACTGTTTTACATTTATTTTCCAAGCACTGAGTGCAATGTTAGTTAAATTATCGCCCCAGACTAAAATTGGTAAAAAAAACTGTATTTAACATCAAAATTCACTTCGCAAATATAAATCTGGACTAATTTCATGATTCTGTTATTATTTATTATTTATTTCATTGAGAGTCATTTAATTTTGCTGATTAATTTGATTACATGTTAAACGATTTGACGTGGACGTTTTTATCAAATATTATTAGATCTAAAATCTTATCAAATTTATATATAAGTTAGCTTTATAAATACTTAAAATATATTTTCTCGTTATACAGAAAAATGAAGCTCCTGTTTTGGGAATAACTCTCTAAAAAGATCAGTTAGTGACAATCGAAACCTATATTTACAAATTGGCTAACAAATTTGTGTGAGATGTTATTTACAACCAATGCGTATTTTTTTAGAGTACAATTACCGCGTGCAATATCATATCATATATATATATATATATATATATCATAAACATACATTTTGAAAAATAACTCTTTTTGAAGTCATTTTTGAAATGGCAGCATACATAAGCTATTACAAATTAAAAGCCTAACTCACAAAATAGCTATATTTCAACTTTTAGAATCAACCTTTATTTGGATTTAGGGAAGCGAAACAAGGAAACACGAAAATTATCGTAATACGTTTGGTCTGTTCTTTAAAAAATCAAAAAAAAAAAAAGAGAAACATGCTTAAAGTGTTAGATTATCTCTCGGATAAATATCACAGAATTTAGAAGAATCACGTTTTCAGCGATTATTTGCAAATATTTATGTTACAAACTATATGTTTATGTTATATTGAAAGGCAACATAGAATACAATATTTTTAGCACAGATTTGTTTTCCGACATATTACAGCCTGTCCTAAACAATTGACTGAGTAAAAAGTCAATTTTTAGGTAAATATCTGCATAACATACTTCATCCAAAATGTACATTTAAAACGTCTGACATCTTATACCGACAGTGTAGTACATAATGAAAATGTCACTGAGCCTTCAACGTTTCTGATGATCAAATGTCTGGATACACAAATTTTTCAGAATTTCTTATTATATATGTGATTTTGTTTTCCACAATTGTGTATAATATATTGCACGTACTTTCAATTTTTGAAAACATTATTAATTAAATTCGATCAGAGACCGTAATATTTGATACGGGAAAAATGTTTCATCCAGAAGAAGCATCTGACGTACCAAGTGTCTTTAGGGCAAATGTGTTTAATGATATTTTAAGCCAATTGAGGGATGTCTATCTATCTGGCAGGCTGACTGCCTAATATTTCGTTGAATTGTAGCTGGGGATTCTAAACATGCTGGCCCATCTCTTTTGGTACCTGCCAACAAATTATCTAATTTAACCCACACACTCCTGAGTGAATATCTCTCATTCAATTTTAATAAATTCAGAATAGAGCATTAATTCAGAGTGTTTATAACAACGCAATAGGATGTTTGGTGTATATGGTGTATGTATATGTAAGTCAGTTCCCTCGACTGAAATTTCTGTTCTGGTTTTTCGATATTTCTGTTTTCTCTTACAAATATTTGTCAACATTTGTTGTGTTTGATTGTATGTACGAGATTTTGTGGTCTATGATCACGGCGTTGGACAAACTTCTTAATACAACTAATAGAGAAAGATTATGAAACCTATGGTAACTCCGTAAGCCTAATGAGGAAAACGTTTACAATAAAATTATTCCAATGGACGGACTTAGAAATGCGTATAGCAACCACTAAATTTGCCTTAGTATATCGCAATAAGACTTACGATGACTTGGGCATAAACCAAAGAAAAATGTATCTACTTTGTTACTTATATGGCGACTATTATGCGTCGTAATCGTCACTCCAACTTTTCAACTTTTTCATTAAGTTCATTGTTGAACACTTTTCGTGCTGGAGCATTTTGGTCCACTCACATAACATTACCAACCAAGCTAGCGCAATCGTTCTATTTTGATGTTGACCACGTCGATATCGATAAGCAGCTCATAATTCATACGACGCATAAACTAGCCCATATAATTTACGGAATATTTTTGTCTCGCGGACTATCAGAACAGATTTCGTTTTGTATCTGAACCTAGGATTCTGACTTGTGCATCAAGACAGGTACGACTAATATCTGATACAATTGGACTTTCGTTCGTCGCTCGCTTAGCCCATAATAGTACACGAAGGAGGCGGAAGCCACCAGTAAGAAATTATATAGCACTAGCAAGCTGCCCCTACTTCGTATGCGAGATTTCACATTTAAAGTAAAAAATAATTCAGAAGTTGAATTCCTCCGCAATTTATTTAGCACCCTCCCCAAATTCGTTTGAGCTCCTAATAACTAAAATTCCGGGTAATCCCGCTTGCTTTATTGCAGCTCTTTAGTCTAAACGATAACATCGTTTTTGTTCCTTCTTGTCTATAGATTTTCCTCGAAAATGTCATTCAATTTTTAACCCATTTGTTTCTTGTTCCAATTCGAAAATTTGTATTTTCATTATGTCCCATGAGAGAATGCATACTTCCGATTTCAGGACTTTAGATTCTGTCATTTGTCCCCAGGCGGTTATGCTACTTATTACCGCTTTTTTTCCTTATTTATATATCAAAACAACGAATTTGAAAATACCCCTTAATATTGCACTACTACGTCCTAAGAGGAATTGATTGATTCATTTTTCAATGTCACGGTCCCATTTTATCCGTAAAAGTATGAATTTTCGAAAATTCATCTTCATCGCACTCATATCTTGATAGAATAATCCCAATTTCATGACTACATTTTTTCCAGTCTTGTGTACCAATTTTGCGGTAATCGTTTGGTCGCCTTAAAGCAGAATTTCAAAGAATGCCTCTTTATCGCCGTGTACCACCTTATAGTAATGTTAGATTAACTTTGGCAATTTCAGCATAAGTCGTTTCATTTGGGAGATGGTACCATTTGCATCCTCACTCTTTCATGTTTTTTTTATAAATCCTCTCTCATTCCTAGTTTGCCTAGCATATGAATTGACACACCCAATTTGACGATTTTCGAAAATGTCCAAACGCAGCTTTATGATGTTGGCTTCAGCCATTTGTTATGAGCTTTGATGCTATTTCTGTCTCTTTTCTACCTTTAGTATCTTGTCACGACCTATCTTGTGTTGACGTTAGCTTCGATTCTTTTTATGTTATTTATCACCCATTCCTACCATAAAAATACGAATTCCCAAAAACATCGGTTCAGGAAATGGAGATGAACGCTCCTAATCATGCCGATATACCTTAAATCGTTTGAGATGACGCCTAAACTTTAAGGACGATGAACGCACCAATTTTCATGGTTTTAATTTTACCAGGTTAGTCAGGCCAGCCGAACCAAAGAAGGGGGTTAACCCCTTTTTACACCCTCCTTATCACGCATTAGTCTGTAAAAGGAATATGCATACCAATTTTAGTGATTCTGTCTGTAGCCGTTTGAGCTGGTTAATCGTACCAAACTTTACCCTTTTTATCCTGTTTTTACCTTGAAGGCATGAATTACATTTGCCTACTCTGGAAGAGAGACTCCAATATTCATGATCCTAGCTCTACCCTTTTGAGGTTGTCGATGTTATCTGCTTTGTCTTTTTTTACTTTGTTTTTACTCTTAAAGATTTTCAGTCTTAAACCCTCTCCCCTTTAGTATATCTAATTTGGAACTGAAGCACCACATTAACATTTGAGCTGGGTAAAGATACCGGTTTGTAATTTTGTTATCCGTTTTCAGCTTTAAATGTACGCATTTTGAAAAATCCCTTTTTACCGCGATGCTAGTAAATTTGTTTCTTTTTACCCCTAAGAGTACGAATTTTGGAAAATCCCTTCTAACCGCGCACTTACTCTATAAGTGGTATCTATACCCAATTTCCGTGATTCTAGCCTTAGCCGTTTGGTCTGGGTGGCAATTTTATATGTATAGATTGCAGTCGTCAACGTTCAGGCATATTCGCAAACAAGTAAACTGAACATGAACTCAAGAGTTCATTACAACGTTCATGATTTTTTATTTCTAGATTGATAGACTATCACGCTGTCTAAAAAATCATTTGGTGCAGAATGACCCTCTAAGATCTATTATAGGTTTAGTTTACAGAACTTGTGGACACTTTTAAGGAAATGATAAAAAAAATAAAATGAAGAGGAAAAATAAACGACGTTCTTTCTACATCTCCAAAACAACTAAGATATGTATCTAAAAGTTAAATCAATTGAAACGCTTTATTACCAAATTACAAAAAACTATTTATTTTAAGTTTTGACTTTAGTAAAGCGTTAGCAGCTCAAAATAAATGATCGCTTGCCATTTATCCAATTGCATTTACGCGGAGAATAATTGATGGAGACTTGCGTTGAAACAGATATGCCTGTAATTACAGTCGCGAAAGAATTTTTGTGAAAAACAGCGCAACATCCAAATAAAAAAACACACTGAAAATTTCCACTGTTGAAAATTTCGGTGACATAATGAGCATGTATTTTTTATATAACAGGAAGCGAAAACTTCATTTGAGTAACATAATGGATATGCTATCAGCGTTTGATGCATGACAATAACAGCAAGTCTCATTACTCATTGATACAAACGACTTATTGATACAGACGATTGCAATAATGAATTTATGTTATACATGTTTATGTCATACTTGTTCGGAATTTATACGGACTGTCTTATCCGGCTCGAAGGATCAAATGTTTAGCGCAGCTTTAAATAATTGTACCGTACGTTTTGAGTCTTTTACCAGACCTGATTTTATTTAATTGTAAGATATTCTTACAAACTATAGGAGGAGTACACAAACTAAACTATTGATAATCATTATCATTAATGCTCCATATGGATCTTAAACTATTTATGATGTTCTCCAGTGGTCCTTTATGCATGTTGTTCTTAGCATAAGCCGTAAAACGCAGCAAGCGATGCATGTGGCATCAATACGATTCAATATGCAATACCTAAACAAACGCCATAGGAAATACCATGACACATCTTATTAAACATGTTTAACTCTAAACAATATGTACATTAACATTACTTATTTCCAATGAGCTCTAACAATACCATATCGCACCCTAAATACAAAAGGGGCACAACTCAAAATTCACTATTATTCAGTAGAGGCAAAAAACCGTGATCGTGCAGAAGCAACACACTTGACATAAAAATAGACATAACGACATTTTTCCAGTTAAAGAAGATAGGGATGAAACGGAAATTTTTATAGTAGTTAGAGATGTGTAATGTGAATCAGTTTATGGGAAAAAGTAGATTTTGACAATTTTTGAGTTGTGCCCCTTTTGTATTTAGGGTGCGATATATTTAATAATTATAATAATGTTAATTGTTCTAATTTTATAATTTCAATGCTTTCTATTTACTGGCAGTTATCGACAAAGTACCGTTATGCCGAGTAACGTAACTACTTACGTAGGAAACCGGAATAAAAGATTTATAATCGACTATTGGTATAAGCTAAATACCATTAAAAAGGAAATTGCATGTAGAATTCTGACATTCAGAAGTGGGTGCATTACGTTGAGTGAGTTTAAAAACAGAACGCATTTAAGCTGACTGGATGCGAGAAACTGCAAGGTTGCAAGGATTTGGTTAAATGCCTCACGACGTCTGAACACATGTAAAATATTGAAAGCGCAAGCGAAATAAATATCACAATTCGCAAAAAAGAGTTTTCTTTTTTACTGGCGATCAATCTTAGCATATGTATACATATATTTAAACCATATACAGTTAAAAAAAATGAATTTTAAAAATTTTAAAATAAGTTTCATTTTTGTTCGAAAATATCAAATGTTTAGAAAAAGCTATGGCCACCACAGCATATTCTGTAACATAAAAATATCTTAAACATATTCCAAATTACGTACAAAAATGTTGTATGGTCTTGCTTAACTAGTCGCAACCTTCAGTCTCACTGCATGTCTTCCAATCAGACACTGTCCCGTCATGACGGATTCAAGCAATGAGACGTCGGGTCTTAATAGCGACAGCTGTTTGCGTGAACGCTTCAGATCTAGGCGAGGCCACATCTGTCTGGCCACAGCCCCGAACAGACGACCACCTACGATTTGCTAAATATGCTCTATCTCGCAGTAGGATCATGCAAGTATCTAGAGGCATGCCTACGGACTCCAACTTGGCCGGTAAGATTGTCCCTATTCTGCAGTTCCCTGGTATGTCCCTGTGGCGCGGCACCCACATAAGGTGAATGTTGAAATACCGCGCCTCGTTAAGAAATCTGCGGCAATTCAGTGCTGATGTTGAGTTCAGGAAATCGGAATCAGGGATCTAATGGCAGCTTGACTGTTTGTTAATCCCCCCTTGGTGAGGATGTTGTTATGTTAATCCCCCCTTGGTGAGGATGTTATACCTCAGCCGCTCTACCACTTCCTTAATGACCAAAATTTCGAACTGATACACACTAAACTGATCAGGTAGTCTTTTTGTTATACACTCAAAAAAAAGTACACCTCATATTAAAGAAGTTTTACTTAATATTGTGGAAGTATGGGAATGATTTAGCTCCAAGACTAAAAACGCATTTAAAATTTACTTTACATTTACTTTTACTTTACTTATACTTTGAAGTAAAAGAAATAGACTTGATTTGCACCTGGAACGACTTAATGCATGTACATTTTGCCACTAATTTTAGTAAACATTTTTTTTAAATAGAGTATAATTTCTTTAATTATTTGGTAAATATTTGCGAAATTTTCCTTTATGTTAGTAATTTTTTCTTAAGTTGCAGAAACTTCTAAACTTAATTTAAGGAAAACTTTAATTATATGTTATGTTATATTTCTAAGAAATTTGTAAATTTTTCCGTTTATTAAATATTTTCAGTCGTTAATTTCAGTACATTTTCTTGTCCTGTTCAAATTTTGTTGGATTGCCTTTAGTAAATATTTTTTTAATTTGACGAAATTGTTAAGTAACAAGAAGAAATAATTTAATTATTTTAAAGGGTGTTTTATTTGTTCTTCGCGCGAAAGACCACATACTAATTAAATGGTAAACTCCAATTGAGTATACATTTACTACATTATGAGAATCGAATTAACTAAAATAAGTATCGGCTTACCTTCAAGAAATGAAATATTTACTCAAGATAAGTACATTAATATTGTAGTTATGTGAATGATGACATTTATAATAAAAATGAGTAAATGATTTTCTGCAAATAACAGAAAAAGTGATTTTGGCCTCAATCATGAACGTTTAAGTTGTTTGTTAGAACTGGACGTGATTTTATATTTATATTTATTTTAGTTCATAGCGTAATTAATTTTAACGTCATCCTTTTTTTGAGTGCACTTAGCCCTAGGTCTTTGGAGTAGACCCCGAAACCAACCTGGTTATTTAATTTTGAGCCGTCAGTGAAGAAGTCGACATTCAGGAGACCTACATTTCCATGTATCTGTATCTGGTATAAGTATATGGTACTTCTTGTCGAACAGTGGTTCAGCCAGAGTGCCTGTTATGACAGGCACCATATTAAGGATCATATTGTGGCCATTACCACTGTTTGACCACTGTCACAGTCCTCTTAGTCTTACCACCGTAGCTGCGGAAGTCTGCACACTAATTATGTCCAGGGGTACTAATTCCAAAATTACATTTAATGCATCGGATGGGGTGGTGCGGAGAGCACCTGTGATGCACAAACTAGACATCCTTTGGACCTTGTCCAGTATCCTACAGTATGTGGACTTCTCAAAAGCCTTGCACCAAACAGTAACTCGATACATAGCAACACGATAAAAAAAAATAGGAAATACCACAGTCCGCTGCCTCTTTTGCAGATCTAACAAGCCGTTTAAGACTGACATACTTATTTCCCGTTTTTATTATACAAAAAGGAATGAGGATACGTATATTTTGACCAAATGTGTTTTATCGCTTTATAGGCCGATTGAGTTATGCTTAGCAGGCTGGTTGAAATACACGGCTGTTTATGCAACTTCTTAAAACTTACCACAGCCTAGCATTGCCCCAGATCGTTGTCGGCACTCTTCTAGTATCTCACACATCTACTTATTTTTTGATTCTTTGCATTTCTTTCCGGTTTTTCCGGTCTTTGTGCAAGCATTCCCTGGCAATGCCTATAAAAGAAACATAAGCAGAATGCTAACACGAATGCGTCAACCTCTACCGATAAAACTCACTTCATTAACAATTTACCGATTAACAATTAATTACCATATCAAAACATATTTTGTGCCTCAGATGCGTCAAATCTCGATCGATACCCAAAATGCTGATTTTCTTGAAAAGGACCATCACGTTAAAATCAATTAAGATATCGTTTCTGATTACAAGTATGTTACAAAATATTATACATTATTACGAAATATGGGGCTTGGATTTATGCTTATGATCCAGAAATAACTGAACAATTGTACTGAGTGAATATTGCGTCAAAAAGTGTAGGAAGGTCAAAAAGGTTGAGCCAAAATTTAGTATTCTAGTGACTACCAGTGAATAAACAGCGATGATGTTGGTTGGGCCTTGTTGGCTGCAGAACGAAAAGTTGTTAACAATAAACTCTATGAGCGGAACAGGAGATGGCGACCAAAACTCCGTTGGAGAGATCAGGCTTTTGGAATACTGTCTATTCTAGTCGCCATCTTAGTAAGTACCTAAGAGTTTGACGAAGATGGGAACCCTTAACCTTTATCATTTTCAAATCCGAATCATCAGAAGTAATCAGAAATATTACATATTCTATGATAATTTACCTGATTTAATTCTGTTCCACATGCTGTATACTTCTCTAAAAAGACTTTTATTGAGAAGGACTAGAACAACTTGCAAAATTTAGAAGCAATGAAAGCTCTTTCACAACATATTCTGACCCAATTTCCTCGGAACGAAAAGTTTCTCTTGGAAAATAATGATAAATGATATTCAAAGATATCAGCAATAAATACATTTGTTAAATATTTAAAATTTTTGGTTTGTTTATGTAATTTTTGAAATTTATTTTATTCTTATTTACCACCATCATTAGCGAAATTCGAGCCGTGATAAGGTTGCAGAAGAAATTTTCCTTCTAGCAGTCTGTTTTAAATTCATAAAATAAGTGTCCTTTTCATTTAAAATATACCATTTGAACGACAATAATCCTTATTAAACTGGTGTAGTGATTAAGAACGTATCCGACGAATATCACACAATTAACAAATGTATTCTGTAAACAAAGTGGGGAATTAGGTATATTGTACGCCACTACACTGGCACTTACGTCTAACCGCAACAAATAGCTCATAGCCATATTTTTATTGGAATTTGTAATTTGTTTCACATATTTTTTGAAAGGATTATTAAAATTTGGCTGTTTTCTAGAAAAAAAGTGAAGCTTCACATAGATCTGGATGTAGTGTTATAGATAAAGTATAGACCGTAGCGATATAGATCGAGAAATTTTCTTCCAAAATCAAAGACATAAGTTCACCTAGAAAGTAAGGTCCAATATCCGCACAATAACAATATCATTATGGCTGGGTGATGCAATATTACAAACAAAATCGGAAGATTGTATACTTCCCACTTGTTTCCAAAATCACATTTAGTTCCATATAAAAACAGTAGCCGAACCGAAGAACGCCTTAGTATTTCGAAATTTCGATTGCCCTCAACAACATCGAGTTCACGAAGAAAAATAATGGTATAATCAAACAACGCAATTCTTTGTTCACATATTCTTCTATACTATAAAATATTTTAAAACCTTAGTTTTTAATAAAACTGGTCTATTTATACTCTCCAACATCTTGCTGCTCCAAGATTTTTGACAAATGTGTCGCCAACAGGATATCTAGTTTTTTGGTTTAAGAATGGAAAATCATTAGCTGACCCACTAGTTTTCTAGAACTACAAAGGAACTCCTCAAAAGCCACCTAATCTGGTTTAAGAATAGACAATCATTTGCTGATCCACTAGTTTTATACCAGTTGAAGGAATAGATTATAAAACATAAAATATATGTAGGGAGACTTGAATCCCCTTATTGTAAATATTTTACATTTCCTTTAAATATGGCACCATTTTTGACTTGAATACCCTTATTGTAATATTTTACATTTTCCTTAAATATGGCACCACCATCTATAATAGAAGTAATACAAAGAAACACAATCAATAGAGCTTATAAATTGTGAATACATGAATTAACCTAATAACAAAATACTGTCAAATAAGGAACTAATATTAAAATAATAAACTTTAAATGTCGTTTCTTTGATTACAGGTAAATAAATAAGATAATAAGATAAGCATTAATGTAATAAATAAAATAATCTTTGATTACAGAGAAACTCAATTGTGTTTATTTAACTGGTGTTAGTTCCCTGGTGAAAAGATAGAAAGATAATCATCAACATTATATATATAATTACATTAAAAATTATTTAATCAATTGGAAAATTATTGTGCGCCGTGACGCAGAATACTCCAAAATTAAAATACTTTGAATTCTGCCAGGTTCTGAGTTCCTTTAAGCAATGTAATATTAACTTGGGCCAAATTATCGAATAGATAGAAGTGTGACGTGGATATTTGTCATTGCACAAATTATCATTACTATTATATATTTGTAGAAAACATATTTGCTTTCCACGATTAAATTGTCCCAATTGCATTATCCTTTCGGTAAGTAAATTGAGAATACTTGCAACAAAAGTTATCGATGGAACCCATCGATTTGTTAGTTGAAGCTAATCTAATGACAATTTAATACTATAATACTTTTCTATCTCAAAGCTATCCAAAGCAGTTTCAATTATTGATGATTCTTGTGGCCGGCCGTTGCGCGGTGGTTGGTGTACGCGAATACCGTTCGCATGACCGCGAGTTCAATCCCGCATACAGCATACTTATCATTATGTGAGCGGCCGTCACCTCGATGTGTCTGAAAAATGGCTGCAAAATGCTTCTCTAACTGTGACGTTCGGAGTCGTCGTTAAACTGTAGGTGTCCCATCAAGTAAGTCTAAAAATAAAATGCGTGTAAGGTTCACAGAATGTGAGAGGTTCTCCCATATCTTATTCATGGGATGCAAGGGAATTTGTTTTTTTTTCTAATTCTTCTATTATGAAAATGCTAATCAAATCTATGGAACCCTTAACTAATAACAAGAGTAATTGACTCTCACACGTGTTGTTACAATATGCAGTTAACCCGATCTACCAATCCATTCAGAAAATATATCGACTCCTCTGGGATTTCGACACAGGAATGATTGAGAAATCTCTCAAAAAATTCGGCAGAGAACACACGTTATCCGTAATATGTCTGCAGACGCATATAAATTGAAAGACCATATAAACTTTAATTTGGTGAAAAACAAGAAAACTATAAAAATTGCACTCTTTACAGAATATAGCTCAATACTTGGTAAGCAAATCAAACCTTTACCACAACGGCGTATTTTGGTACGTAAAAAATTATTATTTGATTCCACTTTATAAAAATTTCCGAACCGAGCCGAGCCGAGCAGAGCAATAAAACAGGAGAATTGACAATATGACCGCCCTATGCCACTGGAAACTACTCGTCTAAAGGTATGACTAATCTGTAGAAACATATTTTGAAATACAGAAAATGAAAAATGGTACAACACTTCTATGTAAAACCTATATTATATGTAAAACCTATAATAATCTCCTTAGTAACATGCAGGCTAACATGCCCCAATAAATTAATTTCTATGTCGTAAGTGTAAAGTTAGTGAAGCGTGTACATGATTTTTCGATTGTCGAGAGTTTTTTAAAAATTTGATATTTTGGCTGAAAATTCTATTTGAGTAGTTTTGAATTGTTTTTTTTAGCGAAATACGGAAAAATGAATTTTTTGAATTAGTTTTGTTATTATTGATTTTATCAATATATTTTTCATATTATCCTCAACCATATGCAAAAATAAAATGTTGGTAAAATCCATACAATATACAACTATCCGCAAGTATCTTTGTGCGTTTTTAGCAACATTTGAGCTCACAGATAACCCATATATTGTTGATTTTGTTTTCCTTTTTGAAATATTTCAGGTAATAGTCAAAAATAAGCATTTTATTAATGCTTAGATACTTAGACTAAATTTTTTACAATATTTGAGATTTGTTTGATTTTTTTTTAATATAAGTTCAGGAAATATGGTGGCCACTGTTGTAAATAAATAAAGCTGGGAATTTTTTGTAGTAAAATACATTAGGTTTCACGAGCTTCGTGGGACGTTTCTTGTTGAAACGTCTAATTGTTTCTACGGATTTACTGATTTATAGGTCCAAGGTAATAAAGCATCGTTTCTAAATTTTTCTCGGTATGTCCTTTTGCTGTTTTTAGAATAAACTGCTGGATTCCCAATCATCCCAAAGGCCTTTCCAAATAACAACACGTATTTGGTTTGAGTTTCGATTGCTGTTATTTATTGATGTTTGTTTCAGCGATGTTTTGTTTATTCTCTAAACACAAATACATTATAAAATGAAATATAAAATTAAAATAAAACAAATTTAGACAAATAAAGACAAACAAAAAATCTTGACAAAGACTAGACTTACTTATTTTTTGGTTACAGCAAAAGAGACTAAGTATTTGCCTGATGGGCCTATTTATAGACATACAATGTTCTAAAATAATAACAAATACTAACAAACATAACAGTTAACAAATTTAATAATGTAGTGGATACTTTTTAAGCTTGGAATATTTTTGTTGATTTACAGTCGCTCAAGCATTGGCTTTTTTAAGGTGGCCATCACCGACACGGTACTTTTGTTGATTCACTTTTATCCCCGTTCAATGAAACCGTGTAATGGTTCGATACACAAACAATTTTTTCACATATAAATGTCGTAGTTCTTTGACAATTGCAGGTC
Organism: Philornis downsi; assembly: GCA_019455685.1. Taxonomy (NCBI): domain Eukaryota; kingdom Metazoa; phylum Arthropoda; class Insecta; order Diptera; family Muscidae; genus Philornis; species Philornis downsi. The sequence goes on along the minus strand of JAHXMU010023754.1, from coordinate 9,949 downwards.
GAGATTTTCCAGTCAAACGCAAAGCAATAACACTGTTACGTTTGAATGAGCGTCTTTCGTTGTATAGTTTATTCTAAGTGGTAAACAGTATTTTCACCGTGTTGCAAATACTCCAAACTCATCATATAATTTATGTTCGTCACATACTTTCTTTAATTTTTCTTTTTCGTCTTTTCGACTATTTTAAATGAACAGTTTGGGTCCATGTTAGACCACACGAAGTCAAACAAGTAGCAGTAAATCGTTAGAAAAATCACTATTTGGTATGGATTATGGCGGCGTTATTGACCTTCTTTGAAAATGATGATGGCATTCCTATAACCATCGACTATAACCACTTTTTTTAGACAAATTTGTATGATATGGATGTGAAAACCAAGTGGTTACAACAAAACGGCGCTACGCGGCACACATTTGATGCAATAATAGTGACTTGAGGGCAGAGGCGACGCGAATATGCCACCGAAAACATGCGATTTGATTCCGTTAGACTCTTCCCTGTGATAGAGTAATCGAAAATTTTACTTTCGGAATGCGTGGAGCAGAGGCCGGTTAACATCATATCCCATATATACGATGCCCCTTTGACATAAACTAGTTTGTACTTTTTAACATCTAGCAGCCCCCATTGGAAAGCCCTTTATTTCCAATTACTATGAAAAACCATTTATTTAACCATTTATAAAAACCATAAACAAACGAAAATGTTACGAATAATATTACGAATTATTTTGTATTGAATGAATTATACCAAGATTGTATTCTTGCATATGCTTGAGGGAAAATGGAGAATGTTTGACTAAAAAATAATCATCGGGTTGGACCAAGGTGTTCTGAACATTTTAATCTATTTGAAAAAAAAGTATTCATATTTTGCTATAAATGAAGTCATTTTGCAAAAATTTAGCTATTAGTTGCAAGCTACATTTGTTTTTAATGGACATGCACAAAATCAGTCCCATCCATTGAATTATACTGCAGTTTAAGGATGGCTGTATCAATCAAAAGTTAATAAACGAACAGCTTAAATTCCACAGCCAATGCCAATACAGGTGAAAACTTCGCCACTGGAGACAATGTTTCTATATAATTAATTGCATTTTTTTGTTATTCAAACAACTTTTGGCATCTAATCTGGACTTACGCCGCTTAACATTTCTCTCTTCTTAACGGTAAAGACTTTTTGTGATTGTAATTACTGGGGCATCCGCAGTCTTGTCAACTAAGATCTATTTTCCCCAGAAACAGTGTGAGTTATATACGGAAACCGCTAAATATAACTATTTTATCCACATCACTTCTTCGAATGATTTCAACCCCATATTTTAGGGTTTTTTACACCATTCAATTTATAACTGTTATGAATTCTTCTCCCAAATAGAAAAACTTAATAGCTAATACACCCATCATCTTATTTAGCTTCTGTCAAAGATTTCTACATCGAAAGAATACGATAATTTCTGCCGCCACTACATTTCTGATGCACCAATACCACTAATCTTAGATATCTTGCAGGTGCTGCTTGAAGTTTCGGATCTAAAACATCAAATGTATCCCCACTACTTTTACGAGTATCGATGAACTTAACAAAGCGGCTTTTAAAAATCAGGTCAACAAATTTATACGCTTTTGACCCCAAAGAATAGGCAACAAAAACACATACTTGATCTCCAAATTGATATTTAGTATCTTTGCAGGATGTTTACTTATTTACGCGCTGTCCACATTTCATATCATATCTACATCAAATATAAACAGAGGTACTCACCGCTTCTGACCACAAATAGTCTGGGATCAACAGATGCGTTAGCCATCACCAGTACTGTTATATTGATTTGTTTAGTCGCTCCATTTTGTTGTAGTTAATTACCAATTTTTTCCAAATTCGCTGTGAACCATGGCAACACTGTAGCTTATCGTAACTCACACTGTGAGGTGATCCTATAGGAAGAAGAAAAGCAGACCGTATTTTTAAAAGAAAAAATTATAGAAAAAGCGAGAGGGTGAGGATATGGAAAAATAGATATGTATCCTAAAAATTCTACGAAAAGACAAAAAGTAAAAATTATGGAACAGCGTTCCTCTCCTGTAAGAACAATGATGAAAACCTGATCACGGATACGAAAAGTATCCTGCAGTTACAGAGAGAACACTTCTAAGCTACCAGATCTAGCTTAGATGGCAACAAAAGTGTGAAAACTACAATTACCAACAATAGCACAATTTGCCCAGCACTGAGCTAAAACTAGGTCAGGATTGGAATATCGCGAGTTTAGAAGAGCAAAGCTATTGGCGCTGGTGGCAACCGACAGAGCTATTTCAGGCCGATGGCGATGAGTTGATAATGAGCATATTGGTTCCTAAAAATGATTCAGCTCAATTAGAGCATGCCCAACAATTGAAACCTAAGGGTCATCATATTCATAATAATTTCTTGAAGGTTTAAATAACGTTTGACTAATAAACCCTAAATATTTATAAACAATAAATATTTATGAATACGACCCTAAGACTCTCTGGGATGTTTCGATTTTATCTGTCCCACTTTAGACCTGGTAAATCTACAAAGGGCTAAGTAGTTACGTTACGGTAAGTCATGGAGAAAAGAAAGAAATCGATATATACCACCTTTCCGTCGACTAAAAAGCTGCCTTCAACAGTTTGATATAGCAAAATTTATGTAAAGCCGCGATCGCCTTTTGTATCTCTGCAAAGCTTTTATACCTTTGATGAATTTCGTAGATCTTTAACAAAAACTACATATTACTTGCGTACGATGATGAAATAAATATTGACGCATATACAGGCCTGTCACAGAATTTTGTGGTATGGTTTCGAATTCGCATTTTCCAAATCGATCGATATGGTTTAACCTTCTTCAGAAATCGAACGATTTTGTTAATTCCCAAATTGAAGATATCCCGTTTTTTTGATATGGCAACGCAAAGAATAAAGAACGCAAAGAAAAAAGCGAATACCATAAGTTTTAAAATAAACAAAAGTGTTAAAATTATTATAAGTGACAAGACGATAATTAAAGTTCTCGCGCTAGGAACTCCATCAACACTTCGATGAAGTCCTGACACCCGCGCCACAGTATCCTCGACATCGTTTAGGACGTAATTGTTGTATTGGCCGCCACCAGTTTTTCTGTCCTCTTTTTTGTTGTGGCACAGCTTTCTTTTTACAAACACCTTCCAGTCCGCCCAGGTTTTTTTCCACCCATTGATGTCCTTGGTTGGCGGAACGGAGGAATTTAATTTTGCGGTTAGTTCAGCCCACAACGCTTCAGCTGCCTATCTATCTTCCTTTACATACCCCTTAGCTATGTCTTGGTGGGCATTCATAAACTCGGCCAATATACGCTCTAGTGCGGGACTCCTATGTTTTCCCCTAAAATAGCGCGAATTGTTACTAAATAAAATAATTTAAGAAAATTTTTCCATACATGTTTTAATAATCATAATTTTTCTCTCTGTGCAGACAGACGTGTTTGTGCATCGGCTTTAGAAAAATAATTATAAAAAAGGTTAAATATACTCTTAGCCCAAAAAATATTCAGTCAGAAGACGCTAAATCAAAATTCCCCAGTGCAGTGATAATAATATACAATTTATAATATTACAGTCACAACAAATCTGCAAAAAAATATAGTTTACATTTCGCATATCTTAAGGCGAAAAGTGCCTATATGAGTGTCTCACACTCAGAGAGACGTCTGAGTCTTAACGGCAGAAATGCGTATCTCTCAATAAATGCAAACGAGTGTCAGAAAAATGCATCCCAAAACAAAAAAGATGACAGTGCCTTCCTAACCGCGAAAACTAGTGTCAATATGAATTCCCCCTCAGCTCACATCTCTCCAAACAATGATGACAGTTTGGCAAGTGGACAAAATATGTTGCCGCCTAAAAGTATGCCTGTAAGTACTTCCCATTCCCATGCTCCACAAACAATCAATTCGCCCCAAGTTAAGATTCCGCCTAAAAGTATACCCGATATTTCACCTAACATTTGTGCAAACGGTTATATACTGGCAACTCGAGTGCTACTCAACGAGTGCTACTCAACCGGCAACATCGACCTCGAAGGGCGCTATATCGAAACAAAAACCTCAAAATGAAACGGTTCAAACTGGGATAGACGTTTACTTTCCCATTCTGAAAAGAAAATTGAGCCCAAAGTCTAGCCAAAAACTTCCAAACTCGAAGTATTCCAGAAACATCCCTCCCTCACAGGTTGACCCAAGAGGTCAAAATTACTACGCAATTTTGGCCACAGAAGAAGAAAATTTGCAATCACAACCTAAGAAAGCACAAAAACCTCCCACAATATTCCTAAGGGAAGCTATCTCTAACAATCTGGTAAACAGATTATCTCATTTAGTTGGTAAAGACGGTTTCCATGTAGTGTCCCTGCGCAAGGGGAAGGTGCTGGAGACAGAAGTTCAAACATATACGGAAGAAAAATATCGTGAAGTTTCCAAATTTTTTGACCAGGAACGTAAGAATTACTACACTTACCAACTCAAAAGCTCTAAGGGACTAATAGTTGTAATCAAGGGCATTGAAAGCAACGTTCCCATACAGGAAATAAAGGAGGCTGTTGAAAATGAGGGTTACGAAGTGAAATCCATTCACAATATACTCAACAAGTTCAAGGCTCCTCAGCCCATGTTTAAGGTGGAAATAGCGTTTGACTATGCCCACATGAAAGGAAAAAATGAACCCCACCCAATTTATAATCTCAGATATCTGCTTCATCGCAGAGTATCAGTTGAGGAACCGCTAGCGCGCAAAGATCCTCCTCAATGCTTAAACTGTCAGGAGTTTGGGCATACTAAAGCTTACTACAAATTACCATCAGTATGTGTGATATGCGGAAGTATTCATAAAACTTCAGAATGCAAGTTACCAAAAACAGATCCCAGTCTGAAGAAATGTGGAAACTGTGGAGGAAACCACACAGCTAATTATAGAGGTTGCCCCGTGTACATAGAACTAAGGAGGAAGCTCTCTCATAGAAGGCAGGAAACTCCTCAGTTTCAAATGCCAGAGTTTGGGTGTATCCCAAATCCAGATCCATCAGTCTCAAATGCCAATTCAGCAACGACGACTCAAATGACATATGCACAAACTCTCAAAAATCAGGTTCCTCAAGCTCCTCCCCAGAAAAACAATATTGAAACCTCAATCGAATCCCTCATAAAAACTATGAATAATTTCATGACAAATATGTAGGGGATTATGCAAGAAATGTTACGAAACCAGAATATGCTCATTCAAGTTTTATTAACCAGAAAATGAACTCTATAAGAATTTGTTACTGGAATGCCAACGGACTCACCCAACATAAGAACGAAGTAGAGTATTTTCTGAGATCCCGAGATATTGACATTCTCTTAGTCTCTGAAACTCACTTCTCGTTAAAAAATTGCTTCCGAATAAATGGATACTCAACCTACGATACAAAACATCCCAGTGGCAGAGCTTGTGGGGGAACAGCTGCAATAATTAATGATCAGGTAAAGCACTTCCCTCTACGCGAATATAAAACTGATCACATACAAGCCACTTCAGTTGCACTAACTGGATTAAACATAATAGTTTCTTCCATATACTGCCCTCCCAAATATGTTATAAGCGAAGACCAGTTTTCACACTTTTTCTCTACTCTTGGTGACAAGTTTATAGCAGCCGGAGACTACAATGCTAAACATACCTTCTGGGGGTCTAGACTCGTCAACCCCAGGGGCAGGCAATTGCTGAATGCTATATCGAGTTCAGGCCTAAAAGTTTTGTCTGGAGGTGAACCAACATACTGGCCCACGGATCTCAATAAAACGCCCGATCTCATAGATTTTGCAGTTATGAAGGGCATAACAAGAGAACACATCATCGTTACTCCTTCCCTTGACCTCTCATCAGACCACTCCCCCACAATTCTCACAGTATTTAACATTCCCTTGAACCCGGAAATCTCTTACCATTTTCCAAACAGGCATACAAATTGGTTGAGATACAAGATGTACATAAGCTCTCATCTGTGGCAAAACTTTTCTCTCAAAACACCAGATGAAATTCAGTCTGCCATCAACGTCCTCACTACCACAATGACAACTGCCGCAAACTTGGCAACTCCGCACAAGCTCCATGCTAAAACAAAAAATGACTCCTCATGTCATATTGAATCTCTAATCAAAGAGAAAAGGAAAGCGAGAAGACGATGGCAAAAGCACAGATCTCCCTACCTCAAAGCTCGTCTCGACCAGTGCAAGTCAAAACTGAGGTCAACTCTGGATGAAAAAAAATAAATCTCCGAAGCCCGCTATTTATCTCGTCTAGGAGCCACACAAAACACTAACTATAGCCTGTACAAGGCCACAAGACAACTACAGCGTCCTATAACACAGGAGTCTCCAATACGAATGAAAGATGGAGGATGGGCAAGGAGTAGTGATGAAAAAGTGAAAGAATTTGCTGATCATCTGGAAGAAGTATTTACTCCTAACGATACAATCTCTCGTGTGAATCCAACGATCATTAGCCCAATGGTCACAAATCCAATGAAAATAAGTCTATCTCGTTGAAAATGAATAAATCTCCTGGACACGATAAAATAACAGCGAAAATGATTTCAGAACTCCCCCACAATATCCTCAAATTAGTTTTATTTATATTTAATGCTATACTTCGAATTGGATATTTTCCTCAATCATGGAAGCTGTCTGAAATAATAATGATCCCAAAACCTGGAAAGGAACTGTCACAAATTACATCCTATCGACCCATAAGTTTACTCTCTATTTTTATCTAAACTGTTTGAAAAGATCTTTCTCTAAATTTTGTACCCCTATATTGAAGCAAACCATGTAATACCCACGCACCAGTTTGGGTTTCGCAAGGGTCATGGAACGACAGAACAAGTACACCGTATAGTAACCCAGATCAGAAAAACATTCGAAGATCGGAAATATTGCTCAGCTCTCTTTATAGACATCTCCCAAGCCTTTGATAAAGTGTGGCATGAAGGCCTTATTCACAAAATAGTCTCTTTTCTACCGGCAAATACCCATAAGCTCCTGGAGAGCTATCTGAAGGATCGATCTTTTGTAGTAAAATCGAAAGACTCTGTTTCAACTCAAAGAAAAGTTTCAGCAGGTGTTCCTCAGGGCAGTATACTAGGCCCTATACTATATACCATCTACACCTCTGACATGCCTGTGCATTCCCTAATTCAAACCTCCACTTTCGCTGATGACACTGCATTCATGAGCATTAGCATTTGCCCATTAATGGCTTCTAGACAACTGCAGTCTCATATACACACATTAGAATCTTGGCTCGAAAAGTGGAAGATAAAAGTAAATGCCACTAAGAGTGTACAGGTTACATTCTCTCTTAGAAAGAACAATTGCCCAGTCCTCACTATTCACGGTAGTACCATACCCGTTCATAACCATGTCAAATATTTGGGTATTCACCTTGACCGACGTCTCACCTGGAAAAATCACATTGACTCAAAAATCATACAATTGAAATTAAAAATGGTTCAACTCCACTGGCTTATTGGCTCCCAGTCTACTCTCAGTTTGGAAAATAAAATCACCATCTACAAAACCATATTGAAGCCAATATGGACATACGGCATCCAGTTGTGGGGAACGGCATCGGCTTCTAACATAAATAAGCTACAGAGAAGACAGTCAAGAATACTGCGCCAAATTTGTGGTGCCCCATGGTATGTTAGGAATGATAACATACACAAAGATTTAAACATTCCTTATATTTCCGAGGAAATGAAAAAATTAAGCAGGTCATATATATCGAAGTTGTCCTCCCACTCAAACCCACTCGCTCAAAACCTTCAGCATTTAAGTTTAGTTAAGATAGGATTAAGATTTGAATACATATTGTAAATTTCGTAAGAAAGATCCAATAAAGAAAATGAATGAAAAAAAAAAAAATGTTTTAATAAATTATTTTGCCTTTCGTTTTGTTTCGTCAAAACTTGCCAGTATGAAATGTTATTGCAAATTAGTTACTTTTACTTTGAAGAAATATGTGGTATACACGAAAAAAAGGTGGCAATACTGCATTAAAAAGTAGTCAAAAAAAGTTGCTTGCTGTGCCCGAAAAATACGCAATAATTGTTTAAGTTAATCATTAATATGTTTATTTTCACCGCAATATATTAAAAAGCAGTATCTTTTATTGATATAAACCAATTGCAAAGACATTTTTTTAGTTAAAGATAAGAAAAAAACCAAAACCATTTACATAATTGAAAGTGGTTTCAAAACGAAAAAATTTTGCGGTTTTGATTGTCTGAAGAAGCAAATTACGAAATGGAAACCATTTTGATCGAAATGGTTTAATTTTATTATTAATCGACATAGTTAAGCACGTCAAAATAAAGCGATTGCAATGGCTAGTCATGTTGTGCGTAGGGAGCAAAACACAGTTTTCGCTAATAAACTCACTGGCGAAACAGAAAAATTCCGTCGGAAAGATCAGGCTTCTGAGTCACTATCAAAGCTTGGTATGACAATTTGTAGAAACGCGCGTTTATTGAATTTTCTCTTAGTGCCCCAATTTAAATATAAAATAAAGGGATCATTTGGATCAATTGAACGAATGTTGTCACTGTTGGAGCATTTCTACAACAATTTTCGCATTTCCCAAACCTTTTTCTCTTTGCTCCTTTCAAATGAATTACTTGTCAAATCTTTCGTTAAAGTCTTGTCAATTGTCTCTACTTTCTTTGGTATTCATCTTCAAGGCTTGGGGAATTTCTCTTACTGTAGTTTTACTGTAATCTAAGGCCATATTAAAAATAGAATAAACTGCACTTGTGTATTAGATGCGAAACCAACCGGTCTTCAATTTATTTTCGAGAAAAATCTTTTACTTGAACAGTCCAAATATCTTTTTTCGATCGTGAAAGTCTTAAAAAAGCATAAGGCAAACATTTTGGGGCCCGAGCAGGGACTGTTTAAGATAATTTAAAGTATATTCGCAGCCGTATTTCGTGCGCAAGTCGCGATAGTCACTAGTAAAGTGAAACTATTGAATAAAATCTATAAAAAAAAATATAAAGGACATTAAAACAGTTATTTGAACATTAAAAATAATCAGAACAAAAGTGATTGTGCTAATAGACACCACGAACAATTACAGATAACAATCAAACAAAAAAAATTGTTTTCAATAAATTGTAGCCGCTTTACTGCCACAAATACCATCAATCGGATTCCCTAATACCACAAATGCCCAATTATGATTGCACCTTGTGCCGCAGAAAACGCCAGGAAAGTGGACATACCAATCAAAACAACAACAACCAGGTATTCAGGAGCAAATAACTCTGCAAGAATTTTCAAATTTTCTGAAGAAATTTATTTATTTAATTAAATAATTAAACTGCACATAGTTATTCGCTCTTTCCCTGGAAGTGAAACCAATAAAAAATGCTATTAGAAATTGTTTAAATTTACATAAATTTACAAATCCGGCACCATCACTACATCGCGCACTGTATTTTCGACTAAAAACTCGCTCTCCGCTCCTGACGTCATATCAGAGGAATTATTTCAACCCTTGAAAAAGAGAATTAGAGTGAAATTTGATAAATTAATTAAAATTTACTTCACTTACCTTTTAACTCCATTATCGCGTGAGGTTGTGTGTGTTTTGCTTACATTTCATAGTTCTGTTACAGATTGAACAAGTGATCATATTGGTACCGGCGTGAAGATAACAAACCACTTTCAACAAACCAAATTGAAAAAGAGAGGAAAATCACCAAAAGAAGAGAGAGACATAAAATTCTCTCAGAGAACGAAAAATCCTCTATTTCAGCACTGACAGACAATAATTAAGTTTGATGAACATTAAAGTGGCAAGGCTAATATATTTCGAGTGGCAATAGACAGTAATTAAATTACACG
>JAHXMU010023752.1:0-11025 GCA_019455685.1 Philornis downsi | reverse complement strand
CTGCGATTTGTTTGTGGTTAGATTGTCGTCAGGGTGAATGTCTCTGCTAAATCGTATGGGTGCATCCCATGGGTACAGTTATTTAAGAACAGTGTCCATAAATATTACTAATGTACGCATCCATTGACTGAGTGCAGTAGCTTAGCATTGATAACAGTAACGCCCAAAAACAAAAGGAAAAAAACTTAACAAATTATGTTCAAATTGCAATAGGATATCATTTTTCGGTTTTAAAAGTAAAGTAAAAACACACCTAAGGCTATAATTTCGATGAAACTTGTTTCATTATAAAAAAATATCATTTAAATGGCTGCCTCTGGTTTGATTGCAGCAGGGGATCCCTTTTAAGGTAGTTTTCGACCACTTTTTCGCGCGTTTCGGTCGGTATCATAAACTTGACGAATGTCGGTTTTCACAAATGCTCCAACGTTTGGGGATTATCCGCGTAAACATGGTCTTTGACGTAATCAAATCGCATGATCTTAGTGGTCAATTCACGTCGCAAAAACGTGAAAATACGCTTTCTGGAAACTTCTCATGTGCGGCTCGCAGCACCATCTTGTTAAAACCACATATCGTCCAGTTCATAATCTTCAATAGTAGGCCAAAAAAAAGTAGGTTATCATATGGCCATAGGGTTTCGAATTTAAATTCGGATTATCCGCCGCACTTTCACTAACAGAAGCGATATTTTCGGCAGTGCGTCGTACATTCCGATAATGCTCAGGTCTGACCGCATCTGTAACGCTTCCAGTCTCTTCAAATTTCTTTAGATCGATTATGCAAAATAATGCACGTTTTTTTTTTGAGTCGTTTTTAAAGTTTCGTTTTTTTAACACTATTTCTTTAAAAATTTGATAGTAACTTTATCTAACGTGGTTCATTCTGAGGTTCCCATCTACGAGGATGCATTCGAGCATTCCCATTGATGCGAGTAATGGTGTCTACCAATTCTTCAAAGAGACAAAGTTAAGAGATGTGGTATCACATAATCTAGTTGGTCAATTCACCGGTCCAAATTGTGTAATTGATCGTTCTCTGAATAGCTCTTGAAATGATACTATATATGGTGTGGAAGGTTTGTAGCCCCAAATGTCGTCGCATTCACGACCTTCAGTCGGGGTAGGGCTCGTCAGTATGAATGTGAAGCAACAATGAATCAAAATAGAATGAAAAATTCCTATTGATTTTGGATTTCCATTTGCTGAATTATTTTATAAAAAAGATATGGAACTTGACAAAAATTATGCTAAAAATCTCATCAAAAATTAGTAAAAATGCAGCGAATAAAAAATATGCTAAAAAGCATAGAATACCTATTTTTTTAATACTGGCCTTGATATTTCTCAGGACTATGAAAAAGGAAAAGAATGATTTGTACTTTGGTAAAAAGCGAGGCACGTTAATGCTTGTTTGCTGAATGTAACCCTAGTTATTTATGAATTGTGATTACCTCTTCAAACTCAACCAATTTGCCAATATTCGAAAATGTGGGTTTAAATTTGCCTATCATATTTCTTGGATGAGGTGGCATTCACGCCTTATTTAAATTGGAAGGCACATTGTGTCATGACAATGCGATTTTGAGATTTCAAAAGCCCCTAGGCTATTCCACCAAACTTTAACTCTGGATTTCGATTTAAGAGTTATTCTCAGAGGGATAATCTTTTTTGGAATCGTCAGGAAAGAAGCTAAATTCAGTGATTCTAATAAACTTTATTTATAAAAAATTTATCAAAATGTTGTAGAAAAGAAATAAAAGCGTGAATTAGGTAAAGCTGCTTCAAAGGATTATCTCTGTATTATAGTCTAAAGGGCCAATAAATATCCAATAAAAACTTTGTTAACAAAGTGCGGTGGTTTTCCGAATGCATCAAACAGCACCTATTCAATTACCTATCGCTCAGATTTAATTTCAAAATGCATATTCTTAACCGAATCACAAAGGGGGTAGTAAAATTAACTTGTCCATCGTAAGTTATAAAAATTGCAATCGTCATTCAGTAAAAATTGCTTCAAAGGCCTATCTCTATATTATAGCCTGAAGGGCCAATAAATATCCAATAAAAACACTGTTAACAAATTGCATTGGTTTTCCGAATGCAAATCAAAAAGCAAATATTCAATTACCTATCACTGAGATTTAATTTCAAAACGAATATTCTCAATCAAATCACAAAGGAGGTAGTAAAATTAACTTGTTCATCATAAGTTATTAAAATTGCCATCAATAAACAACAACTTGTTGCTGTCACTTACCTTTTCCACCAATAACTCGATCACCATCCATTACCGTTCATCGAACTAACCACGTTAGTACCAACACTACAAATAACTGTTGTTGTTCTCACTCTCTTTCTACATGGTAGAAATTGAAATAACACTTCTACGCTCTCTTATCACTATTGGATTATTTACACATCAACTGTATCTCCCAATTTGGTTGATTTTCACCACAGCACACATACTCATGCCAAAAAGCGCATATGTGCGTGCTTTGTTTACATTATACATTGCATCACAGCGAAATTCATACAAATTTGCAGAAACTTCACACTCCATTTTCTCAACGTTAAGATTACGAATCGGCGAAAAGTTTGCATATTCCAAGAGAACAATTAATAAACTTTATTGTGATGCAAAAATTACAAAAATTAAATAACTTTTACTCCCATTTTTGTTGTTTTGAACAGGAGACCGTTCATCAGATGGACCGAATAGCAAGAGATAAAAGCGCGAACTGAAGTTTACAGGGTAGAGATGAGATGCAGTGTTGCCAGAAGCCAGAAAAAAGTATGTTAACAAGTAAATTTATTGCAATTTGGTTTTCCATTGTAGAGTTGTTGTTAGTTCGTGGTGTGTTTGTTATTCGGGTAACAGCTCTTTTGCTATTATTTGCAGATTGGTTTTTATGACCATCTTTTTTTGTTCGTTTTAAGGCCAGGTGATAAAAGTTTATCTTAGAAATATGCCGAAAAAGCATAATTAAAAAGAAATAAATTTAATAGAGATTTGCAATGAATAGCAAATATTGCTATTTATTTGCTGTATATACGATAATATAGATAAGAAAAAAAAAACATAGAACGTGCTGAAAACCATTAAAAGTCAAATCAAACAGAGAAAGTACGGAAAAGTAAAAAAATATACTAAAAAGCAATTAGCGTCAGCTTTCAAGTGCGGAGAGTATAAACAATATACAGTACCCTAAAAGGCGCAATGCTAATTTTCACTAACACGACGTGCTTCTAAATGTGATTATGAGAAAAGCTGCGGTAAGCACTACGATATGTTTGCATTTTCAACAGAAAGCATAAGTTACTTTCGTACACTGAAGTTATTTACTGCATTGGTGGAAAACATTGTTATGTTACTGCAGCCTACTCAGGAATTGATTGTTATTTTTTATTGAAGTTATTTTTTTTTTTTTTTTTTTTTTGACGAAAAAAAAGTCTACTGGTTAGGAATACTGTATGGACGTTGACAACTATAACTGAATTATTTACTCCTACCCGCCGTAAAATTAATTATGCCAGTTTAGAAATTAGTAGGCCCCTTCCGAAATAACACACTTACATATATCAACTAAAAATCCAATCCTCAATACATTTTTTAAATGCATTTTCCGGAAAAGACTTTAGTTCTTGCCCCGAATTCCCTTTTATGCCTTCTATTAGCTGAAAACGGGTGATTCGAAATGGTAATTTGAGTTTTGAAAAGAGAAAAATGTCAGATATGTCCCATCACCCATAATTATGCGTTTTAGCATGTCTTCGGTAACCTTTATGCGACTAAGTTTTTAAGAAAAATTCAGGTCTTCCGGAACTAGTCAAGAGGCAGCATATTTCACATCCGCATTCGTGCTTTATAAGACACAGAAAGTTCAGCAGTTACATCTCTAGAACTTAAATGATAATTTTCAAGTTTTGAATCTTCACTGAAAATCAGGAGAAGGTGTTTTTTGGAAAACTTTGCTACAGATTCCAAGGAAACGAATTTCTTTAGTTAGTTGTTAACAAAAAATAGTTGTTTATTCTCGCAGCCAAAAGATATTATCGAAAGAGACACTTAGGCTCTTATGAATTGTTGAACAAAAGAAAGTCAAAAAGTTCAAGTTGAGTTAGGCTATTATTCCAGATTAAATAAAAAACTTTAAGTGCGCCTAAATTGACATAAATTATTATTCTATGTCAAAATATTTCAGATTTTTTTTGGATTAACGACTTAAGTTGATTTAGGCAATGATGAAAAAATAATGTTTATATTTGTTGTAATCCTAAATTGACTTAGGCAGTTATGCCAAAACAGTCATTTAGAAAAATAACTTAAGCTATTAGGTTTTTTAAGATTAATTGCCTTCCTAGAAGAGATGCAAACATGAAAAATTTAGAGCAAATAAATTTAGATACGCTGAATACGATGGTGCTAATAACTCAATTGTGTCCTAACTGGAGTTAGGCTGTTACGGGTTGTGACAACAGATATTTTCAGCAATTTGGCATATGAAATTCTATTTGCAACACAAACTTTTATATAAATTCTTCGTTCCCTATCTTTATCGATGATAAAAATCGCAAAACATATTTGAAATCAACTGACAAAATCAATTAGTATAAACAAACTAAATGATATATCGTGCTCAAGCCCCACATAAGCGTAAACAATATTGGCGCCTCCCTAAGAACAAAAAGGTAGTCTAACATTCACTTTAAGCGGGCGGTTTAAGTGATCAATTCCCGGTATTTTTGGACAGAATGTACAAAGTATGAAAAGACAGCGTTTCTGACATGCTCACTTATTTGGTGATGGGTCGGGACATCGTCTTTTACGAGTACATCAGGAACCACAAGTGGCACTAACAGTGCGAAATCAATAGAAAAACGTGAATTTGATCGTGTTTATCCCTCTCAATGAAAACTAATAAAGACGATTGTCAAGCATTTTGACCATGTCTATCTTTTCTTAAAAGAGGAGAGAGAGATTTCAAATTCTGAGAGAAATAGTAGCCAATTCGTAAAATATATCATTGAAAGATCACAATCACAAATTTACCAAAGAAAAACAGGATCTGTGACTTTTTGTTTAGATTTATTTACGTTACTTTATTTATATTTATTTAATCAATATCTTATAGGGTTGGGTTTCAAACTTTCATTTGTTTCTTCTGCCAGTTCTTCCTCCAATTCCTCCTCTATCTGATCCTCTGTTTCCCACAATTCCTCCATACTTATTGTCATTGCGGGATTATCGCAGCCAGAATCCTGCGAAATCATTGAACACTTTCGTCGATATGTGTTCGGGGTTGGAATCGCACAAACTTTGGGCTGATCCTCATTGCGAAAATGGGCGTTAAAAAGGCACATCACTAGGCCGCTGGTAATGACCGCCGAGGCATAAATAGTGATGGGTATAAGACGATGAACTTTGAGTAGTGCTAACGAGAACGGTGCAATTGTCAACCAGAATCGACTAAACGTTGCAGTGGAGATATTGAGTATAGGTCTCTTTTCGGGCGATACCAGCTCCCCTGAGCAAGCAGTTAATAAAACCAAAGCACTGGAGTTGACCATTTTTAGGATAAGCCAAAATGCGAATTCGATGCCATTCTTGCGGGTTTCCTTAACTAAAAAGAACTAAGTTATAGTCAGCAAACAGTCACAGGCTTAAAAAATCAGATTCATCGAACAAAATTTAAGTTTTAACTACGTCATTTTTTATAACAAATAAAACCAAATTGTCTGGCACGATGGGGACATATGAGAGGTTTTCTTACAATCGGAGATCTTACATGCCTTTATATCTGTACATTGACTAAAATAGACCCGCTGTTGAACGGGTCTGCTTTCAGCAGTATTCATCGACACATCAAAGAACTAAAGATGATTTATAGAGGTTAGAAGAGACGATCATATGCATGATAGTCGCGTATTCTTTTCCTTTTATTCCATACATTATTCGACATACGAGGACGGTCCCAAAACTAGTCGACCTAACAAAGAAGACACAAAAAAGTTGAGAAAATTATACTTTATTTTTCAACATAATCTCCTTTTAGCTCGGTACACTTTTTCCAGCGATATTCAATAGCTTCTATACCCGGCTTATGGTAAGAACTGTCAAAATCATTAAAATAGTAATCTGCGGCAGATTCTACCTGTTCATTATTGGCAAATCTTTTGCCACCGAACCAGTTTTTCAAGTTTGGGAATAGAAAATAGTCCGAGGAAGCTAAATCATCCATCACAATAGTGCTGGAGCAAACTGAAGCATTGTCTTGATGAAACAATACTTTCTTTTTCGCCAAATGCAGCCTTTTCCCCTATAATTTCATCACTTAAATGTTGCTATAAATTGGCATAATATTCGCCATTGACGCCATGACCTTGCCTACGGATGGAACTGTCTTCGCATTCTTTGAACACGTTTCTCCCATTTTGGCTCCCATTCTTCCTTTGTCTCAGGCGTAAAGGGGTGAACCCATGTCTCATTAATGTTCATAAATCGACACAAAAGTTCGACTTTATAGCGGCGAAACATCGTCAGATATTCTACTGAAACATTTTCACTACAATGTTTTTGCTCTATTGAAACCAAGCGCGGCGCTCATCTTGCGCACAGCCTTCTCATCTTCAGATCCTCGGCCAATATACAATCTATATCACTTTTTGAAATGCCTATCATTTCAGCTAGCTTACGCACCTACAGCTGACGATAAGCCAATACAATTTTGTGGATTTTATTAACCACATCTGGCGTAGACACCTTAATTGGTCGACCAGTATGGTGTTCGTCTTGGCAGCCCGTACGGCCTCGTTTAAACTCTGCTATCCAATATTTAACAGCCGCAAACGAAGGAGCAGACTCCCCCAAAGTAAATTCTAATTCGGCTTAATATTGGTTGGACTGGGACCTTTCAAATGGAAATATTGAATTACATAACGGTAATCAAATTTTCTCCATGTTTACAAATTCACTGAGATTGTTTACTTTTGATGGCTGAAATAAAAATACTAAACAACGTGACGCCTTGAAACTTAAAACATATATTTTATAAGGTTACCACTTTTTACCATAATAATTCTTTTCAAACTACTAGGTCAGCTACTACGTCAGGTCAGCTAATTTTGGGATCGCTTTCATACATTCTGTCTAATAAATATTGGGAATTGAACATTTAAAAAGCCATTAAAAGGCCATTACCCATAAAAACAAACAATCAAAGAGGTTATCAAAATTCCTTTTCTGGTTAAGTTGGCCCAAATGTTCTCTATACTGAAGCGAAGTTTGGGCGCGATCTATTATTTAATTTGATTACAGTGCTCGATTTTCCGGTTTGTCTAAAGTGCGCTTTGCGAGTTTTATAATGGATAAAAAAAGTATCGAAGAAAATGTTTGCCACCTATTTTGTATAGCAAATGGAATATCGTGTGCGGAACCAATGAAAATCGATGCTTGAGGCTTAAGATGAATCGAATTTATCAAAAACAAGTGCATATGAGTGGTACAGTGCATTCAAATGGGATGAAGAGATGTGGTGAAAGATTAGTCCGATTATCGTCATGAGAGGGACAGTAGCTGAACTTGTTTGGGTCTGAAATGCGTTGATGCTCTACTAGTTCTGAAGGATCCGCATCTTCTGCAAAAACGCAGTTGCGTAAACAACGCTGTAAACATATTAAAACGCTGAAAACATGCTAAGAGGCATTATAAATGGTGATGAGCCATGGATTTAGGAGTTTGACATGCATTCCAGTCAACTGAATTTAAACCAAAAAAAGCATGTCAAGACCAATTAAAAGTCAAGCTAATGTTGATTATTATTTTTTGATTGCCACGATGTTCGACACTCGGAATTCTCGCCAGAAGGTCAAACGGTAAATAAAGAAAAGGTGCGGCAAAAAAAGAAAACATTATTTATGCACGACATTGAATGATTTATTTATCACAGCTAAAATGATGCGATTTAGATCAAATGTTCTCTGTTTTGTTCGATAACTTGTAGCCATTTTAAAGGTAATTCCACTAAGTCTCTCTCATAGAAACCTTCGTCTCTATTGGCAAAAAATTGAGAAGTCGATTTTCATAATTTTCCCTTGAGGTGAATTTTTTGCCACCAAATTATTTACACCTAATGGTGGATGCATAAAAACCTCCCAATCAAACACTCGGAGCCTAATGCGAGCCATTATCGATAAGTGAGGACGGGCGTTGTCCTGATGCAACACAATTCCACTCTTATTGCTCATAGCCGATTGCTCCTTGGTGATTGCTTCCTTCAGATGGTCTAATTGTTGACCATACAGAAGCAGCTGATACATGACTCCCTGTCAAACATTTCCGTCTGTCTGACCTGATCTCTGTCATCTCTGTCATATCATACAATTTCTCTATTTCATGGAATTTCAATCTAACTGCCTGTGTTTTGTCCATCAGCAACGGATTACGATTCTCTTACTCACTTGTATCAGGTAGAAGCCATAGAAAATAAGTCAATATGCCCGGAAATATCATTAAATATCCCGATAACAGCCAACGGCGCCTGGTATATAAAATCAGGCACAATCCCAAGATTATACCCAACATTTCCGCAAATCCTGTTACAAAGACAAATATAATTTTCTGTGACATTAACTTCTAATTCCAGCAAATTTTCAACAATCTTACCGTAGGGAAATGTGCTCGCAAACATGCGATCCACTCCTATGAATCGTATCATTAACATCATGGTCGAAACTGACCATGCCCAATGTAGACGAAATATATAGCGGCGTGGTGTCACGCCATCCCATATAGACCAATAGCTTGGATTAGGTTTATTCTGCAGATTTTTGGCTAACAGTTCCAAACGCTCATCTAAATCCAGGGGAATCTCACGACCATTAAATGCTGCTGATTCTAGAAGAATCTTTATGGTTTCATCGATTTTATTATGTTTTAACAGCCAACGGGGACTATCCGTAGTCCATCTGGTAAAAGCAGATGAAAACAATTCAAAGTTTTGAAGTTTAAAAAAAAGTCCTCTTTCCAGTTTTTACCTGAGAGGGTATACCAAGAATAGTAGAGATGATGACATGGCTATGTACAAAGAACTCCAGCTATCGAAAAATATCGCCATACCCGGTAGAAGTATAAGGCCCACGGCGGAAAAAAGTTCAGATAGCGTTACGGCTATAGTTCTCGCTTTGCCGGCGGTTATGTCAGACACTGTAAGAAGTAAGAGAATTGAAAAAATTTAATAATAACAATTCTGTGAGCGATGCGCCAAAATTTCCATCCATTTATATACGAAAAGTGTCCTTGATGATGCTTCTCTATATGAAATGTGTCCTTCGTGACGCTTTTTTACACGGATAGTGTCCTTTGTGATGCTTTTCTATACGGAAAGTGTAATTCATGACGCTTTTCTTTACGAAAAGTGCACTTCATCACGTTTTTCTATACGAAAAGTGCACTTCATGACGTTTTTCTATACGGTAAGTGTACTTCATGAAGCTTTTTTATACAAAAAAATGCACTTCATGATGCTTTTCTGTACAAGTGCACTTTATGATGCTTCTCTATACGATAAGTGTCCTTCATGACGCTTTTCTGCACGGAAGGTGTCCTGCGTGATGCTTTTCTATACGAAAAGTGTACTTCATGACGCTTTTCTTTAATAAAAGTGCACTTCATGACGTTTTTTTATACGGAAAGTGTACTTCATGACGCTTTTCTATACGAAAAGTGCACTTCATGACGCTTTTTTATACAAAAAATTCACTTCATGACGCTTTTCTGTACGACAAATGCACTTCATGACGCTTTTTTATACGAAAATTACACTTCATGGTGCTTTTCAATACGAATAATGCACTTTGCGAAGGAAGGTGAATATTTTGAAGACAAATAAAAAAAGCTAAAATTCCTGCTGCAAACAATTATCAGAACTTTAATTTCCAAAGATTATTTTGAACAATCCTTTATTAGTTTCAAATGTCAAATTTTCCATTTGCGCATTTCCTTTCAGGTCTTCTAAGAATATGAGGGTTTTGCAATTATGTGCTAATTTCCACAAAGATGTTTTGAAAATGAAATATTCTGATGGAAATTGAAAATATTTTGCCGTCGATATAGTGTTTGCATAATGGCTTGATTTTCAAACACGTCCAATTTCTTACTTACTTATATTTTGTCCTCCCGCTATCATAAAACCACAAAACACTGAAGTCAGGAATCTGTAGTAGACATGCAGGGTATACGTTGAGACCAGACCGGTCAAGTTGCCACAGATGATTTGACCTATCATGCCGTAAAGCATCAATCTCTTAGGGCTAATGCTAAAAAGTAATAAATAAGACTGATCACTTAAAGGCCGACGAGTGTTTATTAACATTCATTATTCTCACTATTTTAACAAGTGTAATGCCATCAGACCACCAACCAATCCCCCCAAAGAATGGAAAGATTGTGTGACAGAGACCAATAATTGACGGGAACACACCAAATCAAATTGAGTCACTAGAGATTCATATTCCGCATTATGTTCAAAGTGATCACAGGGCATGATTTGCTCAATGCTTCCATTCTGCAAGGGCTTTGCGAAGGGATTTGTGTAATTTTTGTTATATTGATCTGAATTTCTGTAAACATAACACTTGTCTATTTCGAAAGCTCGATCAGTTTTTTGTTCATCCTTTTCCAGGGGATATGATTTTCGTATCCAGGGATCAATGATCCTGGTCGTATTATCCGTTATAGCATTAGGTTTGCAGTAATATTCCGCTGCCTTGGGTAAAGGGGCCGTATAACTTATACAGGCCATAAACCAGGCAGCTGGAATTTTGGTCAGATATACCAAAACTATGGTGCGCAATTGCCATCGCCCGAAATTTCCGGTAATTTTTTGCACAATATCTTCAGAGTTGGCGGACATATTTCGTTAGATATTCACGTTATAGCAAGTTCGTCGGTTGGATGTCAACTGAGCGAAATATCTGTTGTCTCGGCAAATCTACAAGACGCTGTTGATCTAATAAATAAATCTGG
>JAHXMU010023750.1:0-10152 GCA_019455685.1 Philornis downsi | reverse complement strand
AAAAACGATTGTAAGGCATGCTGTTTATCTGGGACTGGAAAATTTTTTATGGCTTCTAATCCTTTTTCATCTGCTCTTATGCCGTTTCCACCAACATTATAACCCAAATATTTCACTGATTTCTGCAAAAATTCACATTTATCAATTCGTAATTCTAGATTATTGTCAACCATGCGATGGAAAACTTGTTTCAAAATATCTAGATGTTCTTCAATACCCACTGTAGCAATCATAAGATCATCTAAATATACAATTAATTTGTCTTCCCTAACCATGTCCGCGAACACCTTGTTTACGAATCTCTGAAAAACTGACGGAGCATTCCTAAGCCCAAAAGGCATCCTCAAAAACTCAAACCGACCTAAAGGTGTTACAAATGACGTAAATTTGACAGAGTCTGGATGAACGAAGACATGAAAAAACCCATTCTTTAGATTCAGCTTCGTGAAATAATTTTTCCCCGACAGTCTATCAAGTAAGTCGTCAATAAGAGGTATGGGATAATTGTCTTTCATTGTCACTTTATTCAAGTTACGAAAATCCACACACATTCGCATGTCTCCTGCCTTCTTTCTGACCAATA
This sequence comes from Philornis downsi, assembly GCA_019455685.1. Taxonomy (NCBI): domain Eukaryota; kingdom Metazoa; phylum Arthropoda; class Insecta; order Diptera; family Muscidae; genus Philornis; species Philornis downsi. The sequence goes on along the minus strand of JAHXMU010023750.1, from coordinate 9,569 downwards.
TAATAGGAGAAGCAAACTCTGACTCACTTGGCCGTATATATCCTTTTTCCAGATATTCATCTAACAGATTTTGTAACTCTTTTTTCTCGGTATACGATATCCTTCGAGGACTACAATTGAATGGTTTATCACTATTCAAATTCAATTTAATTTCACAATAAACTTTAGGTTTAGAGGGACGCTCCGGTTTCATGTAATATGTAGTGAATAAATCATTCAACTTATTTTTGACGCTTGGATGAATATTGTTACCAATGGAAATTTCAGGCTCGGAATCCATTCCTGTATCAATAGATAGGATGTTTTTCTCAAATTCTTTTTCGTCTTCATCTAAATCATTTTCGTCACAACTGGTCAACTTAAAACGACCTTTTCTCAGAAAGTCTCTTCCTAACACACAATCATAATTCATCGACTGATTAGAAACTACTAACATATCTAACTCAACTGCTTTATTGTTTACCATTACAAAACAAATAAATTTTCCAGGAATCTCTAGCCTGCTTTTATTGATTCCGAATAACTTATAATGTGAATAACGTAGTCTATCCAGATTTACTTTGTCTTCAACTGCTGACCTCTTTACAAAGCTAACCGGGCTCCCAGAGTCTATTAAACATTCTAAAGAAAAAGAATTGTCAAAAGATATCCCTGAACTAAGCTTAAAATATCTTACATAATCATTGTGATCCAGCAATGTGATGTTCCTTGCTTCCGCATCTAAAACAGGGTCCTCAGTCAGCTCTCGGCTGTTTGCAATTTGCAGCAAGATGACCAATCAGATTACACTTAAAGTATTTGATTTTCTTATCCTTGTTTGTTGACTTTTGTTCTTTCAACTCAATTTTCGAGAACGCTTGAAGAAGTTGAGAAATGCATTCATTGAATCCCCACTTTCTGGCTTCAAACTTACGTCGCATAATCATCTTACTTTCTTTAATGCAAAAATGCTCTTTCATTTCTTTCAACAGATCGTTTGACTTTTTGTATACAAAGTCCGATTTTGAATACAACCATGCTTGCGCCTTACTTTTCAATTTGGTTATTAGAAGGGTTTTTCTGATGTTTTCGTCTACCTTGTATGCGTTGCATATATTTTGAAATTGAGCTATCCATATTTCAGCAAAATCTCCACCATCATATTCTAATATTATATCTTTTAGCAAATTGAAAGAAGGTACAAAAGTAGCTTTTTGCTCTGCATTATCAGGTTCTTCGTCATTCGTAGACACATTTCTCTTATTGATGCCTACGTCACCAATGCTGTTTTTCAAAAACTTGTTTTCTCTTTGAAGTAAAACATTTTCTCTTTGCATAAGGTCTAACTCTCTCTTCAGCAATGCACATGTGTTCTCTGCATCATTATACCTTTCCACGCCGCATGCAATGTCAGCGCCATCAACCCCTTTACCGCCATCGTCGCTCTCATCTAATTTTGGGCATTCCCCTCTTGACTCGGCTGGCACTTCATTGAGGCGAACAATGAGTGCGCTTTTCGTTCCACTTGATGACATGTCAATTTGCTGTAGCCAACGACGCAACTGCGCAACAGTGTAGTTGTCACCATTAATTGTGCTCATTGCTCGTTTGTTTCTCTTAACATAGGTGGCGAGAGAAAAAAAAATTCACTTTTCTCTTAAAATCTGCGATCTTTATTTCAATCTCTTTATCGATCGGCTTTTTTCACATTTATTTACACACTTATAACACGAAATTCACTCTTCGGCTCTTATCCCACTTCTGAGATTTTGGTATCGTGGAGCGTATTTCCACATCAACGTCAACTATATTAATTCCCCAAAACGTACAAAGTTGCTCTATTTATACTAAAATTACTTATTCTAGAAAATGCTACAATATTTCAGAGAGAACACATATTTACATAATGGGTGCAACAAAGACAAACATATTTACGGAATAGTGTTGTACATCATAGACTTAATTCTAGAATGTTCTTATTTACATAACAGGTGAAAAGGAGATAACAATAAACTATATAATAGGAGTGAGAGGAACAAACATAACTTATTGTCGTAAACGTAATTCTAGAAAAGTCCCACCCACATAAAAAGAGGGAAAGAGATTACATATATCATACTTGAATGTTCTGGGAGCGGTTATGATGATCTTTCTAGAATGTACACTTAGAGAAATTACACTCACTTTCTACAGTACGAATTCCAAACTCCGACATGGCGTCATACAGTTTTTGCCGTATCGGGCTATCGAAGGCAGCTTTATAATCGACGATCGTGTCTTCTCCAGAATTTGTCGTAGTGTGAATATCTGGTTAATCCAGACCAGTTAGAATCGGTTTTAGTCTTTCACATATCACACTCGATAGGACCTTATAAGCAATGGGTAAAAGTTTTTACAAAACTTGGATCGGCTTTTTTAAACACAGGACACATTACACTCAAATTCCAATCATTGGGCATATTTTCCTCGAGCCAAATCGTATTTAGGAACTGATGCAGTCTGTTTATCAGCTCACCGCCACCAGTTTTAAACAGCTCTGCTGGCAGGCCATCAGCGCCCGAGTTGATTCCTTATTCAAGGAATGAGTCAAAAGAATTTTTTTAATTGTTTGCTACACTTAAATGTGTGCGTTTTATTGAACTATATTTTTCAGACTGCTTACAAAATGTTACTTAATGACTATTTATAGGAACTTTATCTATGTGCTACGAGATCTTCTACTAATAAAATGATTCTTTGTTCTGTGGTACAGTGGTGGCCTTTGCTAGGGGTTTATATTATTATTATTATTATTATGTTTATGTATTTTTTTATGTTTCTGTATTATGTTTATAGTATTTATCTTTGTTCTGTGGTGGTCTTTGTTTTATTTGGTTAAAATTTGTATAACGTTTATCTTTGGACAGAGTCAGAATTGTCACAGAATTTAAGTGATAATGTCGATAATATTCGTGCTACGTGTTGATAAGATGCATGAGTATTAACTACCCTCCTTAAAAAAGGCGTCCTCGCTTTAAACTATACTTTGTCTTTGTTGGAGTCTGAGAAGTTCTCTTTCATACATTTTGTCAATTCTTTTAAGTCTTGTTTCTGCTTTCTTTATCTTGCAGCATTTGTAGAGTTTGGTCAAACAATAAGTAATTAATGCTAGTGTACATAGTCCCAGTATGAAGTGAAAAGTGAATTGAATGTTCTCAATTGATATCAAGAAGTTTTCTTGAATATTACTGAATTTGTAACTACTACTACTACATTCTAAAATGCACAGGACTTCTAACTGTCCATCATGTTGGTTATGTATGACATCTTTGAATTCTTGTTGGTGGTTAAGGTATTCTTTCCCATCTATAGCAGTCGAATAATTGAATTGTATAAGTTTCATGTTATTCCAGTAATGAATAATAATAATAATGTAATCATGTTTATTCTGTAATGACGCTTCCATTTTCGGATAAATGGAGTGGTGGGTTGTTTTCGTGAATTACTTCATATTTGGCTGGCATGTTCTTCAATACATTAATGGTATTTTTATTTCCGATATAATTTTTACATTTTCCAATACCTATAAATTTCTTATTACATTTTGCTATTCTGGAATCTAATAATAAATTTCCGTGATTGTTTGCAAGTGAATACAAATTAATTAGTTTACATTTTGTTTTTAAAATTGGATACTTATAAATAGTTGCAATTGCATGATTGAAATAACAAACATTTATTTTGGCGTATTCTAGTATAATTATTATAGGTAAATCTAAGGACATTATTTCCTGAATATCTCTTAAATTTAGATTTCCCGAATAAAAGTTTCCGTTTTTTACAAAATTAATCATAGTAGTAATAGAGGATAATTCGTTGTATACTTCAGTGAGTATTAAATGCTCTAAATTATATTCAGGGTTAATATTTCCTAATATTTTTCAAATGCGTAGTTAATTTTCTTTTGTTTATTGTTGTTCTCTATTAGCATATTTAATCCAGTCTTGATCTCAACTAAATCATCATGATCAGGTGTTCCTGTAATAATTTCAAGGGCTGATCCTGGAATGTTAAGTGAACTTTTAGTTCTAAAGATGTCCGGAAGTAATAGTAATTTTAGATGCTCTATTAGTTTATCAATACCCATTCTGGCGGTCTTTGTTCTAAATTATATGTAGACCATGTTAGTTTTTCATAAGGTGCCAGAATTTTTGAAAGATTGGTTATACGCTATAAGAACGTTGTGCCCTGATAAACGTATACGGGGTCAGTCTCTATCATTACATATTTTTTGTCTTTTAAATCGATTAGTTTGTTGCAGAATGCAGTGGAGATATAAAGTAATATTATTATTCTTTGCATCTTTGTACGTGTATATTGTCCTTATATATAATTATATTTTTGTTGTATCTTTGGCACGTTCCTATTGCGTCGGTGTGTTTTAGAGTAAATAGTATCTCCTACTTGATACGCGATGTTCTTACGGTTTTTGTTGTGATATGTCAGTACTTTGTTTTGGTTTGCTTTAACTTTTTGCTTGATATCAGGGTGTCCTCCTCGATTGAAAAACACGTCCTGGGGTTTCTCTTCAATGACTGAATGAATTGTTTTGTCGTAATTAAGAAACGCGTTGAAGATTTCGTCTCCTGGTGAAGAATTATTTTCCTGTCATTTTTCGAGCTATGACAATTTTTACATTGGGAAAGGTAGAAATAATATATTCTTCGACATGTAATAGAGTTTGTTCATCCATTTTTATAGCATTTGTTGCTTTTGGGTTTATTATTTGTTTTAGTCTGTCTAATAATTCGTCCTTGGTTGAATAGAAAAGTTTGCGTCGTGCATATGAGAAAATATTTTGTGAAGATATTTCCACTAAATTATCTGTGCTAAGATTTATAACTATTTGATTTTTGAATGTGTTAAATGCTTGTTTTACGCGTTTCAACTGAGTTGAGTGTTGTAAGCACCTCGAGGTATTATTAATTTGCTGGCGGTTTATATACCAGTTTAGCGCCATATTCTTCGATGAAATTTTTCCATCGTTTTGTGGTTTTTGTCTGATATGGAAAAAATAAGTGACTGATGGTCTGTGTAAATGGTTAGGTCTACTACACCATACAAGTAATTTCTTAACTTTTGAAGTGACCAGACAATCGCGAGAAGCTCTTTTTCATCCGTGCTGTAGTTTTGTTCAGTTTGGCTGAGAGTTATAGATATAAATGAAATAAGTTTCTTATTCTGAGAAAGTACAGCTCCTATTGTAAAGCTGCTTGCATCCGTGGTTAGTTCGAAAGGTTTATTCAAGTCTGGTTGAAATAATTCTACTCGCGCTTGTAATATATCTTTAATTTCCTTCATTGCTTCGAGTGCTGATTTATCTAGTTTAAAAGTTTTGTACAAATTTCCTATAATAACCAGCTAACCCTAAGAATGACCTCAACTCTCGGTGTTGGATAGTCCTATATTGTTTGGACCTTGTTACGATGTACAGTTATTTTATTGTGTTTGATTATGTGCCCGAGATATTCTACTGAGTAATGAATAAATGTGATTCGGTTTTAGAGATTTTCATATTCGCATTGTGCGTTTCGCAAGTGCGTTTATAATTATTTGGATGTGCTCCATGTGTTCTTCAGGCGAAGAAGAATATATAAGAACATCGTTGATGTAAACGTAAGCGAATTTACCAATATATGAGTGTAAAATATCTTCTATGCACTATTGAAATATAGAGGGTGCGTTCTTTAAACCGAACGATATCTTAAGAAATTCATATTTGGCACTGTTCACACTAAATACAGTTTTTTCTCTGTCCAATTCTTTGTCGTAAATACTTTTGATTTACCTAAATTTTGAATAGTCATTGCTACGTCTGGGATAGGGTACCTGTCAGATATAGTTTAAGCATTAATCTTCTATAAATCTATACCCATACGCATTTTTGGTTTCCCTTTCTCATCGGTGCCTTTCTTTGCAACAATTCATATTGGAGAGTTGTATGGACTATTGCTAGGTTATATTTAATAATGTCTGGATTTTCTTAATTATGAATTTACTGTCTGTCATTGAATACGAGTACTATTTCACTCAAATACAATCATGCGATTTCGTCCTAACTGTAGCTTGTGCAGTAGTTGTAAAGGGCAGAATTTCATTAGTTTTGTCAGTAACTCTCATTATGTTTTCAATTTTACTTTTATATGCGATTTTGTATTCAAAGAGGTTAATTTTCGCTTTAATGACTCTTCTCCATGTTCTCCTAGAAGTATATCGAACTCCTTAAAGCTTCAGTTTCAAAAAATACTAAATTATTATTAAATATTGTAATTATTCTTTAACCTTAGTCAAAGAGTATCCGCGAAGCGTTTTTACTTTGACTCGTTTTATTGGAATAGATTTCCCTATTTTACACTTAGAACTAATATAGTTATTAGTAGTGCCCGTATCGATTAAAATATTAACGGATTTACGTGTTGTTTGGCAGCGCCTTTGGAGACACGGTAATCTGTTTATTCTCCTAAAGAAGCGCTTCCTATTTCATAAGTGCCATCTGTGTGGTGTAAGTGATTGTAGGTCTTCATCTCTCTCAACGGCTAAACCAGTTGAACTTTGGTTGAGTAACGGTTTTGTGTTGAAGGAGCTCTATTCCGTTTTGGTGCTTGCTGATCCCATATAAATGGTTTGTGGTGCTGTTGCTGTTGGAAGTTGTTTCTTGTAGGATGTTGAGTTGGTCGCGTATTATTGTACTATTGAGAGTTATCTACTTCCATCGGTTCTGGACGTGGTTGATAATTACGTTGCACTTGTATATTTGAATTATACTTTCTTCCATCTTCATATCGTTGTGGTTCATGGTTTGGCCTCTGGTTGTAGTGTTGAGGTGTAGCCCGTGTGTCGAACCGCATATTTGCGTTGTCGTGGTATATGGTGCTCGCCATTGCAAATGCAATTTCAAAATCTTTTGGATGGCTTGCCTGATTTGTATATTCCAACATGGATGCAGATCCTTAGTCTCCTGACATCTCTATCTTCGAGAGTCCGAGGTTCAGTGTTCTACTGACTTTATTGTGGAACTCTAATAATGTGTGCCTTTCCTGCGTAATTTTCTTTATCTTTTCAAGAAACACATAATGTGATCGTTGGTCAGCATAAGTGGGAAATTGTTTGATATTGTCCATGAATGTTCAAGCCCATTTTCGCCAGGGTCTGTATTGGTTTTTATCTCCATTTAAACATGGAATGGTTTCAAACGTTTTTAAGTTTTGGCCTAGGTCGCTTATATTTGGTGTGAAGTCTTGGTATTGTTCTTCCATGGTAATTGTGTGGAAGGATCGTTCTGCCTCCAGTGTATTCACTTTTTCTTGTGCATTTTGTAACGCTTGTGTTAATAGTTCTACTTGCGCTTTCAAAACTGCGATTTATTCAGCCATTATATTGCCGCGCTGCTTTATGGGACGTAACGAATTAAAAAGCTTTTGGCGTTTCTGGTGTTGATCCAGTTTGTTAATACCTCAATTTTTCAGAGATCTGATTTTGCTTTTCTTTAAAGCCGTGGAACTTTATTACGTATCTCCAATTTCAAGAATTCTCGGCTATGGTCAAAACTTTAGACCGGCTTAAGCCCCCAGTTAATTATTAATTAATTAAAGTTAATTCAAGGAATGAGTCAAAAGAATTTTTCTAATTTTTTGGTACACTTAAATGTGTGCGTTTTGTTGAACTATATTTTCAGACTGCTTACAATATGTTACTTATTGACTATTTATAGGAACTTTGTGTATTTGCTACGATATTTTCTTCTAATAAAATGACCCTTTGCTCTATGGTATATTGGTGGCTTTTGTTTGTTTAGGGTGACTATGTTTATCTTGTTCTGGATCAGAATTGGTCCTTGTTCGCTTTAGGTGATAATGTCGATAGTGTTTATCTTTGTTCTGTAGCATAGAGGTGATATTTGTTTGCTTTGGGTGAGATTGTTTATAATGTTTATCTTTGGGCAGAGTCGGAATTGGTCCCTGTTACCTTTAAGTGATAATTTTGGTAATATTTATGCTACGTGTTGATAAGATGCATGAGTATTAACTTCCGAAGCTTTTTTTCCTTAAGCCGCAATGTTGCTGTTTTGATCTCTGTTGGGCTCGGAGCTGGGCAATTTATGTCATCGTCGATAATTGTGGTGATTTCCTCACTCGTGCTGCCATCCGGAACTAAGAGGTTATAAAAATGCTCCATAGTTGCAACGCATTCTGTGTATCTGTGACCATATTTTCCTGGCTGTCCTTAAAGGAGGGCAGCTCTGTTCCATACCCTGTACTACTTACCTTTTGATAGAATTTTCGGGTTTCACCTCTATTCCTTCTTCCGCCTAAAAAATTGGCGTGCCTCTCTTTTCTTCTTGTAGCGTTCCCTAACAGCACGCGTTACTATTGGCTGCAAGGTTGCCCTGTATGCAGCATCCTTTTGCTCAGACACTATGTGACATTCTTCATTGTACTAGGGTTTGTCTGAACGCAGTTTCCCATACACAAGTATGGTTTTTGCAGCAGTTGCCACAAAATGCGCAATATTTTGCCACCGTGCATCACGAACATCAGGATCGGGGGCGTTTAGTTGTAGTAGTTTTAAGAGTTTGTTGGAGCAGGCTGTAACTATCTCGGGGATATGCATCCTAGCGATGTCAGCTGCAATCAGGTGGTGATCTGAGTCAATATTAGTACCGCGAATCACACGCACGTCCATGGCACTAGAAACATGCCCTCCATCTATTACCACATCATCAATCTGATTCCTCTTATTATGATCAGAAGATAGCCACGTTGCCTTATGGATGCCTTTATACGGGAATATGGTTCCACTTACTACCATATTACGCAAAGCAGCGAACGAAACCAGTCTGAATCCGTTTTCGAAGGTGTTACCGTGTATGCTGAATTTTCCGACTATTGGTCTAAGAATATCTTCCCTTCCTAATTTGGCATTCAAATCTCCCAGAACAATTTTAAAGTCGTGGCCAGGGCAGTGGCCATATGTTTCTTCTTCACTCATAAAATGTGTCATTGGTCTTTTCGTTTTTCTCTTCCGTCAGAGCATGAGCACAGATCAAAAAAATAAAAAAATATTTCGCTTCGATGCGGATAGTGGCTATACGGTCACTTATAGGGTTAAACCGCGAGACAAAGTATTTCAGTCTCTTTCCCACAACAAATTCCCATCCGAATTCACACTTTTTTGCGTAGCAACAATAGTAAATGTCAGTTTTCACGCCGAGTACATCCTTGTTCTGTCTATCACATTTCCTGGATGGCGGTAATGGCAGCTCTATATCTATTGGGGGCATCCCTTAGTCGGATACAGGCACCTCCTCTGTAAAGAGTGCGGACATTCCAGGTGCATATCCTTAAATCATGGTCCTTATAACGTTTGCGGGGTTCGTCAACATATGGGGGGCTCCGTTCTATTATTTTCTTCGGTGTTTTCATGATAAATTTTACTTAAGATGAGCGGTCGCACGTCGTGAGCTGTTTGGGAAATTCTGGAGAGGGATCTGGTTACTCCCAAGTGAATAACAATCAGAGAGCCCAAATTGGAAAATTTTCCCATTCCTTATA
>JAHXMU010023744.1:0-12729 GCA_019455685.1 Philornis downsi | reverse complement strand
GATTTTTTTTTTAAAACATGGGTCCGTCGAATATGGGCAACCCTGTAGATCAAAAACAGCGTCGTAAAGACTTTTAAGGAGAGTATTTGGTATAGTGAATGTTTCACCGCATTAAAGCCGAATTTTTGGCGTCGATTTATAAACATGTATGAGACATAAGTCCATCACTTTACACCTGAGACAAAGAAACGATCAAGGCAGGGGACTGGAATGAAATAATCGTGTCCAAAGAAGGCGAAAACGGTTTCATTTGCAGACAAGATCATGACGTCTGTAGTTTGGGATGCGCATGTAATTTTGTTGATTCTCTTCAGAAAGGAAAAACTATCAACTTCGAATATTAGGTTAATTTATTGCAGCACTTTGGTGATGAAATTATGGAAAAAGGCCGCATTTGGCGAAAAAGAAAATGTTGTTTCATTAAGACAATGGCTCTAGTTTACTCATCCACCATTATGATGGCCAAAGTTAATGAATTAAATTTCAAATTGCCTCATCACACACTTTTTTTCGGCGGATTTAGCGGACTATTTTCTATTTACAAGCTTTTAAAAGCGGTTTGGTAGTTAAAAATTTTGCCAACAATGAAGAAGTGGAGTCTGCGGTTGATGGATATTTTAAGGAGTTTGGCAGTTGTTATTATAAACAGGCTATAGTAGCGATTGAATATCGCTGGAAAAAGTGTATCGAGCTAAACGTTAGCGTTTGTGTTAATGGGGGAAGGGTCGATTGGTGTTAGCGTTTTGAGAGATTTTTGATGATAGCGGTTGACGTGGATTTCAATCGATCTTGAGCGAAGTTGTGGTTGTTAGGATGTGGACTGTATCTTAGGTAAAGACAGATTTCACCTGTTTTGCGGTAGCGGGTTAGCTCTTACTATCTCTCGTACAACGAGAAATTGTATTAGGACTTAGGTAGGACGAGAAAACCAGAGATTAAACCCCAAAGGATTAGAAATAGTGGAGAGATCTTTGAGGATAGCAGGTTATGATTCATCATAAAATGCTTATGAAATGATTGGTGAATAACGGAAGTTCTGTTCACGTTGCCTTGATTGGCAATTCAAATTAAGTACATTTTTGAAGTACAAATTGAGTATTAACTAATTTAATTTCAGATAATTATAAGTAAGTATAAACGCTGTAAGTTTATACAAGAAGATGCTGAAAAGTAAAGAACATTTTCCCCCAACCTTTTTGTGTCTCCTTTGCTAGGTCGGCTAGCTTTGAGATTACTTTTGTATGCTCAATACATACTAATGGAAGTTTGGCCACGTTGTTGAGAATTGTTATTTAAGTATATCTCTTAAGTAATATTTTTAATATTTCAGTAGACATGTAAACAGAATGCATGTAATATGATGGGATACTAAAAGCTCTTCAATATAGTAAATACATTTTTTCTACACTCTTTTTTATTTTTTTTTTTTTTTTAAATTTGGGCAAAAACATCAATATATATTGTAAAGATTAAAATTACAGACCTAGAAGGGCAAAGAGAACTCTGTGTTCGCACAAGTACACACCCATTTTATAGCTTCGTCCAAATGAACGAAAGTATATAAAATTTGATGCAACAAAAGGGTAAAGCATAGAAAAAAGCATTTAAAGTAGCTGGCTGGGTGGTAGACACGATAAATCCCACTCCACAGTCCAATATTTTGTCAGATTTTAGGCGGTTTGAAAAATAGCCAATATTGGTCAATCCCAATATAAATGCATCGATTTCCGATTTTAAATTATTTCTATTATTTTTGCTTCGTTATTTGTCTGATTACAGCAACAGGTATCAGGTAATAACGTCGACTTGGCCAAATCTCTGATGACTTCTATTCCTCATGCAATTCTGGATGATGTATGTAATTACATTATATATAGTGAGTTACTTATTTTTACCTTACGAAACAGCCAGCTAAGTACCGCTAAGTAAAGAGTTAACTAAATCCGCTGTGTAAACTGTCGAATGAATCTGCTGTGTAAACAGTCAGTCAAGGCTGCTGGTAAACAGTCAACCTAAGTCGCTGTGTAAACAGTCAACCGAAGTCGCTGTGTTAGCAGTCAGATGTAAATGACGTTAAACAGTAGGCAAAGACTGGGAACAGTGTGAACTATCGGTCATCCCCTCTGCCAAATGTATTGGGAGTAACCCCTAAAAAAATCCACTAACACACAACAGTCGAACTCTACCAAAAAATTAACTGAACTGTTTTACAGTATCAACTGAAGGGCAGTACAATCTGCGCACGTAGATGACTTTGCATCGGGGCCGCTCTATTGATACTCGCTACAACCAAACGCAAACGAAACATTAAGTACATTTCACAATACACATTTAGTGGGAATTACTACAGAACAGTGAGTGAATTTTCAAATATCGCGGGCTACGTACGTTCAACTTTCAATTATTGTTTTTTTCATGTTGGTACACTCGTCTCGAAAATATGTTGACGGTTTTATCCACATAACAAATTTAGTTTGTTTGTGAGAGGCATAAATAAGACAAGTGTTTTGCGTGTTCGGCAATTTTCTGCTATCTAAAAAATGGATCAAAAAAGTTGCATGAAATTTTGTGTAAAAAATGGAACTAAGTCCTCAAAAACACTTGAAATGTTGACAGTGGCATACGGTGAGAGTACTCTGAGTCAAACAAATGTTTGCAAATTCACAGAAGGTCGAGAAGATGTAAATGACGACGGTCGCTCTGGACGCCCGACCGAACACCGATGAATATGTTGAGAAAGTGAAGAAAATTGTTATGGAGAATCGTCGAATCACAATTAGAAAAGTTGCTGAGGATGTCGGCATATCGGTTGGCTCATGTCATGTAATCTTTTCGAAAATTTTGGGCCTGAAGTGTGTGGCAGCGAAGTTCGTTCCAAAATTGCTGAATTTTGACCAAAAACATCGCATGAGCATCGCTCAGGAATTGTCGAATGATGTCAACAATGATCCAGATCGCCTTAAAAGGGTCATAACTGGTGACGAATTATGGGTATATGGTTATGACATCGAAACCAAAACCCAATCGTACCAATGGAAAAGTCCAGTAGAACCAAGACCAAATAAAGCACGCCAAGTTCAATCAAATGTCTAGGTTTTGTTCATTGTTTTCTTCGATTGCCATGGCATAGTGCATCAGGAGTTCTTACCACAAGGTCATACTGTAAAAAGGAATTTGGGTGAAGCAATGGGAAAAGATGCCCGGAATGGTGCAAAAAATCATGGCTTTTGCATCATGATAATGCACCTGCTCACTCATCTTTGCTTGTGAGAGATTATTTAGCCAAAAACAACACCATTATCATGCCTCAGCCACCGTATTCATCAGACTTGGCCCCCTGCCACTTTTTCCTGTTCCTAAGATTGAAGAGACCCATGAAAGGACGGCGTTTTGCGACAATTGATGAAATAAAACCCAAATCGCTGAAAGAGCTTAAGGACATACCAAACAGGACATATCAGAACTGCTTCTAGGATTGGAAAAAACGCTGGCGCAAGTGTATTATATCTGAGGGCGACTACTTTGAAGGAGATAAAATAGAAATTGATAAATAAATAAAGGGTATCCCACCAAGAACGCAAGATGATACAGCAATTGAATTGTTTCTCTGGCTGTATGACACATGGCGCCGTCTTGTTGAAGCCACATGACCTCCACATTCATTTCTTCAATTCTAGACACGAAAAAACTGGTTATCATTTCACGCCACCGAACACCGTTGTTTGTTTACGCTTGACATGCCTCATTTTCATGAGAAAAAAGATCCAATGATTCCTCCAGCCCAAAATCCAAACCACACAGTGACACGTTGAGGATGCATTTGCTTCTCGTGAATCACTCGATGATTTTCCTCACCCCAAATGCGGCAATTCTGCCTATTGACGAAGCCTTCAAGATGGAAATGGGCCTCGTCACTGAAGATGATTTTATCGGCAAAATCAGCATTTTCGTGTTGTCTCTCCAATACCCAATTAACGAACTCCCTTCGCTGTCCATGGTCAGCTGGCTTCAGTTCCCGAGTCAATTGAACTTTGTATGCATGAAGATGCAAATCTTTCGTCAAAATTCGCTGCATAGTGGATTTGGAGACAGCAATTTGCTGAGCTCGGTGCCGAATTGAGGTGGATGGAGCTTGAGCGACATCATCACGTATAGCTGCGACATTTGCTTTCGATCGACCTGGTTGAAGGCGCGTTGTTGTCTTTAAATCACTAACAGACGCAGCTTTGACAAATTTATCCATTAATCTCTTTACAGTTGACTCTTTTGGAGCATTATTGTGACCTCAAATTGATCGCAATTTGCGAACTGTACCCGCAAAACTTTCACCATTTTGGTAAAACAATTTCACAATGAGAATGCTTTGTTCATTCGTGTAGCGCTCCATTTTTACTAACCTCATACCTTCTACTAGCAAACAATAACAATTGTTCAAATGTCAAACAACGACACTTCGCATGGCGCCAAATTTAAATCTTGCGTTCTTGTTTGGACACCCTGTATTTTTTGAGAAAAATGAAAATTCACCTTTTTTTGTTGAACACACCTAGTATGTAAGTACGAGTAACTTTGGTCGCATTGCTGTGCATGTACGGTTACTTATGTTTCAGCTGTTAATGACGGCAGCGTTAGTGGGCGCGTTGATGGGTCAGTGAGTGACATCGTCAGCGTGTAGGTGTGATAATTCCTTGTAGGAAATGTCAGCAGTGAATCTGTACTAATTCACTATTCACATTGCCACCAGTATTACTGATCAGTTATATCCCATGTAATGCCCTCTACTGGTGACATTTAACATGTGCTTGTCATTGAGAATGCACTACTGACCGCGGTGCACTCGGTGGTAGTTTCTTATTTAAACACGCTGGAATGGCTCAAAAATAATATTTGTGCAGGGCTCTAATACAATCAGCGATCAACATTAGACTTTAAATAGGACCTTTGTGTTGTTTGGCCTAATATTTCTAGACTCAATAACAGATGTAAACTAGTTTTGCCCATTTTTCATTGGAATCTGTTCTAACAGATCCATTACAATAATTCGGTATGCATCAGCTCGTACATAGTTTTTTCTAGCTTTTTCTGTAAAATATCTTTACGCTTAAAGAGCTTTAAACAATAAGAGATTATTTCCGGCGAGTGATAGCAATTCTTAATAAACACACACTTTTATGCCAGACAGGTCCATCTTTTGGCAAACATTAATGATACAACTACTATGCAGTTAATAAGAACATTTCTCGCAATAAGTTTTTTTCTGTAAACAATCTTTATGTTACGTTTCCAAAGTCACTCTGAACTTACAGGACCATCCATTCCGTTGTAAAGGATATTCCACAGAAAAAAACTCAAACACTCCAGCAATGAAAACAAATAGTGATAACAAAAAATGTCGTCATTGTCGAGAATGAACAACCAGCGAATGGCGAAAGAAGTAAAGCATAATGTGGATATTTAAAATTCACGCATTTCAAATCTCCAGAAAGCCGTAACAGCCAACAGAGCCATTTTCAACAGCAGCAGCGCCAGGAGTTGTAGATTCATTCAAGATTTGCACTTTTTCCTAACGTTGAAGAGGATTTTGGTTTTTTTTTTCGCCTGCTTACTGTAAGTGTGTCTGTTTGTGCGCCTCTCTCTGGTTGTTTTTGTGGCACAACAGCTTAAATGTCAACTTGCAGTGGCAATTTGTAACAATTGAACTTTTTGTCACGACCACCCTCAATTTCCCCCCACCCCCATGTGCTAACATTCAAACCCGGATTTTCTCGGTTGTGATTTTAGAATACAATTGCTTTTACATGAATGCAAGCATATCCGTGTGCATGGCTATGTTTATGTCCAATATATATGTCAGTGTGTGTGTGTGTGTGTGTGTGTGCCTATGTACATATGCATGTATGTATGTGGAGGACACAGTATTTGTGTTGGTGACACTGTATTTGCACTTGAGTTGAAATTTAGTAACCGTTGAAATTCAAATGAATTTCTCTAGTATTCGGTGAT
This sequence comes from Philornis downsi, assembly GCA_019455685.1. Lineage (NCBI taxonomy): Eukaryota > Metazoa > Arthropoda > Insecta > Diptera > Muscidae > Philornis > Philornis downsi. The sequence continues at coordinate 6,726 of JAHXMU010023744.1, read as the reverse complement.
GATCTCGTCCGCAGTGTGCATATATTACAACGAGACTAACATGCATATGTGCGTTTGTGCGCGCATATGTGTGTGTCTGTGTCTGAGTATGAGTTCCAATGAATGTCTTGATATGTGTATTTAAGATGTATGCACAGAAACATGTAGGTCTGTAAGTGTAGCTGACTGTGACAAGTGCCATGTACGGCTCATTGTCAGCGTAATGGTTGGCTTGCCAACCAAATTCATAGACAAACATACGCCTTGGTGTGTTTGTGCTCTATAACTATTGGAACTTCAGTATTAGAGGACTAAAGACAGATTTCTTGAATTACAAAGTGTATATTTTGTTGGCCATAAAATAAAAAAGAACTGTAATATCATAATAGTTTGACTTACTAAAAAGTGAAGGATGCATTTTACGACTTAGTCAATTTAAACAGTCCAAAACCCAGGGAGATGATTATAAACTTTGGAACTTTTATATTGCACACTTACACAACTGTGATTTAAAACTAAAACGGCGGAAATAATTTAATTTTCTTGAATGTGTTTGGTTTTTAATATATTTAAAGCCAAAAATTTTGTATGAAACATAATGACAGACCTACAAACGATACGAAGGCGGCGGCAAAACTAGTCGACCTCACGTAAAGATGATGATGAAAAGTGGCAACCTTTTAAAACATATATAAAACACATATAAGTTTCAAGGCGCCACGTTGTTTAGTATCTTTATAAGAGTCATCAAAAGTAAACAATCTCAATGAGTTTGTAATTCACTATTTCCATTTGAAAGGTGTATGTCCAACCAATATTAAAACCGTGCTAGATTCTACTCTGTGAGAGTCATTTAAGTTCATTTTCGAAGGTAAAATATTGGATAGCAGAATTTAAACGAAGCCGTACGAGCTGCCAAGACGAACTCTGTAGTGAAAGGCAAATTGAGGTGCCCACACCAGACACGGTTAAGAAAATCCACAATGTGGTATTGGATGAAGCTGTGTGAGCTAGCTGTGAGCAGTTCAAAAAGTGCTACACATCGTATATTGACCGAAGATTTGAAGATGAGAAAGCTGTGCGCAAGATGGGTGCCGCGCAAAACAGCATCGTGAAGGTTTTTCAGTAGAGTGTTTGGCGATGTTTCACCGCAATAACACCGAATTTTCGCCTAGGGTTATACTCATGGATGAAACATGGGTCCACATTTCATATCTGAAACAAAGAAACAGTCAAAGTAATGGATTAGAATAGGAGAATCGTTTCCAGAGAAGGCAAAGGTGGTTCCGTCTGCAGGCAAGATAATGGGGCCTTTGTAATTTTGTTTGTAATTTTTTTTTTTTTTTTTTTTTTTTTTTTTTGGGAAGCGCATGGAATTATTTTTGTTATTGAATCTCTTCAAAGAGGAAAAACCATCAACGGCGAATATCATGACAATTTACTGCAGCATTTAGGTGACGACATTATGGAAAAAGCCGCATTTGACAAAAAAAGAAGTGTTGTTTCATCCATAAACATCATCACTATTGCGATGACCAAAATTAATGAATTAAATTTCGCACTGCTTTATCATTCACCTTATTCGTCAGATTTACCTCCTTCGGACTATTTTCTATTTCCAAACTTGAAAAAATGAATCGGTTCTAAAGGATTTGCTAACAATGGAAAGGAGAGTTTGCGGATGATGGCTATTTTAGGAAGTATTACAGTTCTTAATATAAACAGGGTATGGAAGCTATGGAATATCGCTGGAAAAAGTGCGTCAATCTAAAACGAGATTATGTTGAAAAAATTAAAAAAAAAATGTTAACAACTTTTTTTTGTCTTCTGTGTTAGGTCGGCTAGTTTTGTGATCGCCCACGTAGTCTATAAACATTTTGTGCAATCAGTGCGATAATTTTTATATTCTAACCCATCGAAATGTGGCTATATTATATGCGTATAGTAAAGTATAGCTCTTCATAGGTGACTTATTATCCTATGAAAAATTTCTCTCCAGATTTGAGATGATTGAATCATGTTGTTCTGAATGTTTGACTGGCTAAGCAGCTGACGGAAAACTTTAGTTCGAGTTAAACCTTAACAGACCTGGTTGAAGTAGCAATTTATATACCTTCACCCGGAGAAATGAGGGTATGTATCATTTGATATGGAAAATATGTTACAGCCAGAAAGAAGCTTTTAAAGTACCAACCAAGTTTTGATCAAATGTGTTTCCAAACTTTTTATATAACTGATACTTTTTAAATACTGAAAGATAACTGCCGTAAATCTTTATTGAACTTCTTAAAACTTTTACACAACCTTATATTTTACCTGATAGTAGCCGAAAATTGTAAGTAGGCTCTATTGGCCCATCTCTTCTGACATCTCCCATTCAAATTGACCAATTTTTCGAAATTAAATATCCAGCGTGTAATTTCTCATTCGTCACCTGCAATAGCCCAAATTGTTGTTCATTCCATTGTTTCATAATGCTTGGTAAAATTTGAAAAAGTAAACCGATTAGTCCTACTCCTTCTTATACCTCCTATACAAATAAATCAGTCATTTCAAATATTGCATAGCAGGGTCTCAGAATGAGAACAGAGTGTATTACCACACCCATTCCGGTTCCTCCCATACAAATTTACCGATTTTTCGTAATTCAATCAATTCTCTGTAATTTCTAATTAGTCGGCTCTATTAGTCGTTTTTATCCACTACACTGTTTCGCAATTCTCTACAATATTGATGAAAAATCTATCAAGTAACCATGTCTCTTCTAATGGATTGCATGAAATTCGACCGAATTTGCAACATGTCATGCGTTTAGAATTCTATGTTCTGAGAATAAAAACGGGCGACGTAGCCTTGGTCTTTTGTGGTACCTCCTATACAAGTTGACGAAATTATCGAAATTTCATTTCTCATTACAATATTTAATTCGTCGCCTGAAGATACTTAAATGATCGTCAATTGTAATGCATTATCATACTGTGTAAATTGTGAAAAAAATCGATGGAATGACTACGCCTTCTCTGGTACCTCCCATACAAATTATTAGATGTGCAACTAAGTTCTCGCTGTTTTTTTGTTATAAAAATGCAACTTTAGTATGAAAACATGTTTACAAATGATTCATTGAAAGTATTGCCCATCGCTAGCTGTTACTTTTTACCATATTTCTGGTAAGGCTCGAACCTCGTGACGGTAAAACTGTTCATCTTTTGAGGCTACCCATGAATCTAGCCATTCCTTGATGTCCTCACATAAGTGGAACTGCTGGTCAGCCAGACCGTGTGCCATCAAATGGAACAAGTGATAACCAGACGACGCAATATATGGAGAATATGGTGGATGGGGTAAGACTTCCCATTTCACCGTTTCCAGGTAGGTTTTAACGGGCTTGACCGCGTGAGGCCGAGCGTTGTCATGCTCACTTTTTCGTGCCTCTCCACGTATTGCTCGATTTAATGCGATTGAGCGCATTAATTGAAGTCGATGCCGATCCCCAGTGATGATTTCTTTTGGTGTCAACAGCTTATATCACATAACACCGACCTGGTCCTACCAAATAGAGAAAATGACCTTCGCAGCGCGAATACTCGGCCGTTATAGAAGAATGACTGGGCAGCCTCTATGAATTTCTTTTCTTTGGATTGCTGTAATGAAACCATTTTTCATCACCCGTTGCAATACGATGAAGAAAACCCTTCCTATTTTTGTCGCTGAAGCAGTTGTTCACCAGCGAAAAAACGATGCTCAACGTCCCTTGGCTTGAACCCATAAGGAACCCAAGTTCACTACTTTTGTATCATTCCCAACGCATGCAATCGCTTGGAAATGGCTCGGCGAGTAACATCTAATACTGAAGCAAGCTCTACCTGCATTGTACACGGATACCCATCAAGCAATGGCTTCAATACAGTGTCTTCGAAGGTATTTTGTCCTTCTTCACGCGAACGGTAGTCAACATCAAAATCACCGTCTTTAGAGCGACAGAACTAATCTTGACACATTGTTTCACTTAAATCAGCATTTCCGTAAACGTTTTGAAACTCTGGATGAGCTTCAGCTGCCGTTTTCTTCGATTACAAAAAGAAAATCAGTACTTCCCGCATATGACGATTATTTGGCACAAAATCATACATATTCACACAATCAAAACAATATGACGTCAAAAGAAACTCACTATTGTGTCGAGGCATTATGTCTAACATATGCCTAAGCTTGACTCATGATATTGAGATTATTGCAGAATCGACTAACGCTTACAGCTGGCGCCATCTATTGGCAAATAGGGCACCTAATAATTATTTTAGGTCATCACATCTTTTACAAAAAATATTCTAATTATTCCTTTTTTAAAAGAAAAGGATATGACGTCAAAAGAAAATCACTACTATGTGCAGGCGGTATGTTTACCATATGCCCGTGCTTTGCTCATGACGTTTAGGTTATAGCAGAATCGACTAGCACTTACAACTGGCGCCATCTATTGACAAACAGCGGGAACTTAGTTGCGCACCTAATACTTTATTAAACTTTTGCATTCCTTGATTCACATCTTTCATTTAATTTCATATAATCAGTACAAATGAAACTGTATCAGGCGTTTAGTACCGCGAATAAAAATAGATTGCACTGCCACGCCCTTTAGGGTACCACACATTCAAATTAACCGATTTAGTACAAATCGTATTTCTTCATTTCTCAAATGGACGATTTCAGGAAGTTACAATTTTACTTCTTTTATGCTTGCTTTAATTAAGACTAATTTTTTGCAGCATCTCTAAGGGATATCGGGTGAAGGTATTTGCAAGGCAGTTCATTTGACTGCAGATTCTGTATTAATTTTAATTTTTATGTTAAAAATGGGCCGCACTCCGGCTAGCCAAAAACGTCAATAATATCTATAAAAATATGGAAAATGTTAAGACCGATTGTCATGTAAACTCTGTTTCGATTGACCAGAATCCGAATAAAAACAACCAATTCGCTTGCATCTCATGCTACGGGATGTGGGAGAGCTTCCCATATGTAGTGACCCTACACGCATTCTATTTTTAGACTCACTCAACGGTAGATCCTGTTTAAGGACGATTCCGAATTTCACAGTTTGGGAAGCATTTACCAGACTTGAGGAATACTCGACTACTCGAAGTGTTCGTCAGAAACATCGATGTGACCGCCGCTTAAATAATTATAGATGGCTTCATGCGGGATTGAACCTGCGATCATGCGAACGATAGTCGTGTAAACTAATCATCGCTCCACGGTCACTCTAAGCCAAAATCTATCCACTTAACGCAAGGAAACTTTTCATGAACGGAATTTCAATTTGCGAATCGCTATTAAATGTCAACAAAATCAACTCATTTGGGAAGTGGATGATGACAGTTGCTGAAAAGTGGTTTATTTACGATAACATCATGTAAGAACCATAGTGATCGATCGATTGATTTTCAGGAAAGTTTTGCTATGTGCTAGGTGATATTAGGGGAGAATCATCTACTATATGCTACTCCTCTACAATCAAATACTTAATTCAGGCCAGTACTGTTAACAATTGAATCGCTTGAAGAGAGCAATTGCCCAGAAGCCACCTGCTTTAGTTAGTAGGAGAGAAATTGTGTTTCATAAAGATAGCGCCAAGCCACACCCATCACTAGGGACTCGCCACAAGCCCCGAAAGTTTGACTGGAAAGTTCCACTTTACAGTTCACTCCCGGTATGGAGTGATTACTTTATGTTCTTGTCTATGGGGAATGTTTTTTCTTGTAAAAAATATTTTACTCAATATTTGCCAATAGGGAAAAGGTTTTCTATGAGAAGAGCGTAATGAAATTACTTTCAAAATGCCATAAATCTGCATTTAACAATGCATAAATCGGACCGCTCTAGCCATGCTAATTGCAGTCCTCAGTGTAATGCAAAAATACTGTATTCCCTTTTACTATACCTTCCATTACAACTTGAAGTTTGAGATGTTAGCTGTGTATCAGTAAAGTATTTCGTAAATACAAAAGTCCCATCTGTATAAAAAAATACGGAAATTACTTTCCTTCCAACTCAATAATGGCATTTGAATTAATATTACTTAATTTATGAGCTTCAACCTGCTCATAAATTGGTTCTTATTTTCTGTAAGTAATTATATGAAATGCCGATAAAACGGCATTCAATATACAAATTTTCAACGGAAATTTCCGTATTGTGATAGGAATTTTTACAAGGCATCAGCATATCCTTATTAAACACAACTATGGCCATTTTACAAAAGATTACAAATATTTCATCGAATATAAATATATATATAAATATTGACCTAAATTTCAGTTTAACTCATTGACCATTACGGTCTCACCCAATTCGCCCCTGATTGCAGGGCAACCATTCACAAACATTTCCTTGTCAGCTTTACATTTGGGCTGTTGGACCAGCCCCTAATACAAATCCGTTTCCTGCAAACTCAACAATGGCAGAGTGTACTAACAAATTGAAAATATGTAAAAGCCTGATGCAGTTTGCAGCCACTCATCTATTGTATTCGAATGCTATAAGCTAAAGATATTTTAAGGAAAATGCAGATATCAATAGAAATAAAGATGCCACTGTTCGGGTATATCGATAAAATCTATAGTGAATAATCATGTAATATTCCATGCAGGAAATATAAAGTCAGCCCTTGTATTGTGTTAAAAATTCAAGAAATGCATTACGATCTACAACTGTATGAAGTGTATGGATGGTGAAGCTTGTACA